>PVHX01016965.1:0-41510 GCA_004024805.1 Geosciurus inauris | reverse complement strand
TATGCTTTGCCATGATCTTCTTGCTCTCAGGGTCTGGGTTGAGAAGTCTGCAGTGATCCTAATTGGCTTCCCCCTATATGTAATCTGATTCTTTTCTCTTGTGGTTTTTAAGATTCTCTCCTTGATCTGAATGTTAGGCATTTTCATTATGATGTGCCTTGGTGTAGGTCTGTTGTGATTTTGAACCTTTGGTGTCCTGTATGCCTCTTGAATTTGATTATCCAATTCATTCTTCATATTTGGACAGCTTTCTGATATTATTTCATTGAATAGGTTGTTCATTCCTTTGGTTTGGAATTCTATGCCTTCCTCTATCCCAAAATTTCTTAAATTTGGTCTTTTAATGTGATCCCATAGATCTTGGATGTTTTGTTCATGGTTTCTTACCATCTTCATTGTGTGGTCAACTCTATTCTCAAGGTTAAATAGTTTGTCTTCATTGTCTGAGATTCTGTCTTCCAAGTTGTCTAATCTGTTGGTGATGCTTTCTATTGAGTTTTTGATTAGGCATATTGTTTCTTTCATTTCAAGGATATCTCTTTGGTTTCTTTTCAGAATCTCTATCTCCTTATTGAAGTGACCTTTTACTTCCTGTATTTGCCTATGTATCTTTTTATCAAAGTGTTTACTTCCTGTATTTGCTTATGTATCTCTTTATCAAAATGATCTTTTGCTGACTGGGCTTGCACTCTTATATCATTCTTTAAGTCACAGAACATTTTAATTATGTACATCCTGAATTCATGTTCTGTCATTTCTTCTGCTGTACTGACCATGGATTCTAATATTGAAGAATCTTGGTTTGTTTGAGTCATTTTCTTCCCTTGTTTTTTCATGATGTTTGTGTGTCTTTCCTTCTAGCTCTGTTGATCCAAGTTGTTAGTTTTTCCTCCTATATGGGTATAGTTTCCCTGAAGGGTTGCAATGCCACTCTTTTAAAGGGGCGACCAATATTGGTTGATCACAATACAAGCAATATATAGTTTCAAACCAAGTAGCTCCTAACAGTTCCCAAATACATTTCACGATATACATCAATTATGAGTTCTTTTACAATCTATTATGTAACCAATAAGTTTGCACAAGGGTCTATAGTTCCTATTGGTGGGCTAGGGACACTAGAGGGTAGGGTGTGGGATAGAATATTGGGGTAGTGAGGATATGGTTATTAGATCTTAGAAAGCATGAGAAATGAATCCAAGAGAAGTTGGCTATTAGTAGAAAGAGCAACAGAGAGTTGGGGAAGACCAGTAAGGAAGAAGAAAAGCAGGGTACAGCGAAGAGAGATGATAGCAAGAAAAATAAAATATATGCAAGTGGGAGATACAAGACTATCTAGTACCACTCTAGTATTCAGTTCAGAAATCCCAATCTACTCTATCCCACTGTATAACAAATACTTGGTTTCACAATTGTTGGGGATTAGAGGGTAGGAAAAGATTGAGCAAGAAAAGAGGAAAGGAAAGAGAAAGAAAGGAAAGAGCAGAGAAATGAACCAAAAAGATTAAACAATAGAAATATTAGGAGAAAATAAAGGATAAAATAAAAAATAAGAATAGAAGAAAATAAAAAACAATAAAATTAAAAAAAATAAAGTCTCAATATAAATAAACAGGTATGGTTCCTTTCACCTCCAGTAGGTGGCATTGTTCGTTGCTTGCTGGACTTTCTCTGCTGGTGTCCTGGGTGTGGGTTTCACAACAGGGTGAAACTCTGGGCTGCTGGTGAAGACACTGATTCACGGCTGCGTTGCCGCCAAGGTTTGTACCGAGTTGCTGTCTAATGCCCCCCTGAGGCTGGGCTCTCCAGAGGCTCAAGATAGCAGTCTCTGGTCTCCTGTTGGCTGGACACCCGTGGAGGTTCCTTTGAGCAGATCTGGGCCCTCTGCGGCTCCTGCCAGTCCTCAGGAACTCTGGGGTGGACCTGGGGCGGGCCCAGGCCACCCTTGGGCTGAGCTGTCTCCGCTGGCATCTCTGGAGGGTCTCCTACCCTGAATCTATGCTCCCCAGTGCCTAGCGGCTGGGGGTCCACGAGAGCCACTGCTATGGGTCCTGTGTGGTTGGGTGGGCGCTGGAGCCAGGTACCCCGTGTAGAAGCAGTCCCCACACGGGCGATCCCTGGGCTGGGACTCCGAGCCGCCCACAGCTGCTCACCGCCGCCGCTGCTGAAGTCACACTGTGGGAAAGGGCTGCTGTCTGGTGGCTCTGCTTATACGCGCAAGTGAAATTTCCTGTGGGGGTAGCTCTAGGGTGATGCCCAAAAGCTGGCTGGGAGATGGTATTACCACATTTTCAATCTTTGGTTCTGGCGAGACTGACTACTGCGTCCATCTAAGCAGCCATCTTGCTGACCACCATCTTCTTCATGAACTTTGATGGTGTAGCGAACTTCTATTCATCTCCCCAAATTTATTTCAGGCATATCCACATGCGAAAATTCTGTTCTAAATTTCTTCCCTCTTAGCAAGATTCCCACTAGAGCAGGTTTAGCAAGATTCACTGGTAGGTTTGAAACTACTAGTCTGCAAGTATTTTTAAAGTTTGCATTTTTAGGGCACATTTACCATGTCTTATCTGTTAGTGGCATAGCTTGGTGAGGAGTATTCTTGGCAATCTGATAAAATATTTTTCTGTAAAAGAGATACACTCAGAGGATGAGAAGGTACAAAGGAGGAAAGTATTGTGAATCAACATAGAATTAACACTTATTGACAGAGGGAAAGGAAGCAACAGCTGGGTAAACATGCAGCTGCTCAAAGAGACAGGAAAATGATAGTGAGTAGCCTCAAACATGGCAAATGGTCCAAAGACGTTAGAAAAGCAAGTAAATAATGTGAGGAAATGAGTTAGCTCACTGAGAAAGTAGCTGAAGTGTTTGAACAGGAAGTATATAATAATAAAAATGGTGAAATTAAAATTGGAATAGAGAAAAAGATTAGAACAGATATTCTATGTAAAGCAAATGGATGTTTAAAATGAAATAAGCTCTGGAGATAAATTAATATGATCTTTTAAAAAAACTTTTAAACTGCAAAATCAAAGTTATAATAATGTTTAAAAATTTAAAATACACTATAACCCTAATTTATTATCATACTGAAAAAGTAAACTAGAAACACAGTTGTTTTATGTTTCATTTGTGTGATTACTAAGGAACCCACATTTTTGGAAGGAAATATTTAATAACACAGGTAACACATAAATGTATTCATCTTCAAAAAAAAATGAAAGCATTACAAAGCTTAAGGATTTTTTGCATCCCCAACCCTTCCTGCTTACCACTACTCCCCCAAGTTAGCCATTATTTTGAGCGTAATATATCCTTTCAACATTTTCCCATGCATTTACATCCATACTTGTAGCTATAGAAAATATCTATCTTCATCTCATATGATATACATTTATATGATAAACAACTAATGGAATAATAATTCTCAACTTCCTTTTTCTATGTAATATTTGTTTTGGAAACAATTCCATTTCAATGAAAATAGAGCTGTGTCCTTAAAGGAGCTACCATGGCTGGGCATGGTGGCACATGCCAGTAATACCAGCGGCTGGGGAGGCTGAGGCAGGAGGAGCTTGAGTTCAAAGCCAACCTCAGCGACTTAGCGAGGCCCTAAGCTACTCAGTGAGACCCTGTCTCTAAATAAAATATTTTATTTAAAAAAGGACTGGAGATTGCTGGGTGCAGTGGCACATGCCTGTAATCCCAGCTGCTCTGGAGGCTGAGGCAGGAGTATTGCAAATTCAAAGCTAGTCTCAGTGAGGTGAGGTGCTAAGCAACTCAATGAGACCCTGTCTCCAAATAAAATACAAAATAGGGCTGAGGATGTGGCTTAATAGTTAAGTATCCCTGAGTTCAATCCCTGGTACAAAAAAAAAGAAAAAGAAAAAGAATTACCACTTATCCATAGTATGGATCTAATATAATTATTTGGTCTCAGTGGTAGACATTTAGATGCTTTCTAATTTTCTGTATATTTAAGAAAACATCATAAATATTGCTGCAGTTCAGATCTGTAGTGTCCCCCAAAGGCCCATGTGTTAAAGGCTTGGGGCCCAGCCCATTGTGCTTTAAGGAATGGGTGAAACCTTTAGGAGGTGGGGCCAAGTGAAAGGAAGTTAGATCACTGAAGGCATGCCCTTGAAGGGGATATTGGGACCAGTTATAGTTTGAATTTTTATTGCCCCCCCCCCAAAGCTTGTGTGTTAATGCAAGAATGTTCAGAGGTGAAATGATTAGACTATGAGAGATGTTACCTCATTGGTAGATTTATCCATTTAGTAGATTAACCATTTGAATGGACTACTTGGTGGTAGATGTATGCAGGTGGGGCATGACTAGAGAAAATAGGTCACTGGAAGTGTGAACTTGGGAACTATATCTTATTCCTGGCTCCTCCTCTGCCCCAACCCCTTGCTTCCTGGCTGCCATGAGCTGAGCAGCTTCTCTTTCACACCCTTCCATCGTGACGTTCTGCCTCACCTTGAGACATGGCGATGGAATTAGCCAGCTGTTGACTGAACCTCTAAAACTGTGAGCCAAAAATAGTTTTCCTCCTGTAAGTTGTTTTTATCAGGTATTTTGGTTACAACAATAAAAAAAAAAAAAGACAAATACAGAAATTGGTACAAGGAGAGGAGTCATTGCTGTGATTATATCTGATTATGTAGTTTAGAAAAAGCCTTTAGAACTGGCTTGCAGGAGTAATTTAGAAAAGTTTGGAGATGCAGTCTGTAATGTCCTTTGAATGTTGTATGCAGACCTTAATCTATGATTCTGGTGGGAGCTCAGAAGACCAGAATGCTGATAGGAATGCAGACAGTAAAGAATGTGCTCATGAGGTTCCAGATGGGAATGAGAACTCTACTGGAAATTGGATTAGAGTTCATTTGTGTTATATTCTGGCAAAGAACTTGTCTGCATTTTGTCTATATCTTGATACTTTCTGTGAGGCCAAATTCAAAAGTGATGGACTAATTGATCTGGTGATGGAAATTTTAGGGTGGCCCAACTTTTGGCAGGTTTACTGTGAGAACTGGGAGCAGAAAGCAGAGAGCAATTATTTGAAAAACTTACGGTTTGGCCAGAAAAGGACATGTAATATTGAGGCCAAGGAAGATGTGGAGGCTGAAGAGTAATAAAGAGTAATAAAGCTTTGTACAATAAGAAAGATGCCTTGAAGGCATCTCAGAAATCAGCAAGACCACACCCATTGGCAGGTTCAAGGATGTAAAAGTGTAAACTTGTTTAAGAGACAGTGGGGGCAACCTGTTCACATAGGGGTGCCTAGGAAGTTGTTTCCCCAGATTTTGTTTCATCAGGTTCAGGTGTCTAGGCATTTAGAGGCCACTGCAGCTATGGTGTAAGAGGGCCCAGATATTGCTTGAGCTGGTGGCAGTAAGTGTGCATATTAAAAATGCCAAATCATCTTTTCAAACTGTAACAGTTCATATAGTCGTTTGAAGCATATAGGTAGTACAGGTTGAGCTTACCCACTAGGAAAATCAGAAACTTGATATGCTCTAAAATCTGAAATACTTTTGAGCATCAACCTGATACTACATGTGGAAAATTCCATACCTGACCTCATGTGATGGGTCACAGTCGAAATGCAGACACACTAAAAATACTGTGTAAAATTACTGCAGGCTATGTGTATAAGGTATAAATGAAACACAAATGAATTTTTTGTTTAGATTTGAATCCCATACCCAAGATATCTTATTGCATATATGTAGATATTCCAAAATCTGAAACACTTCTGGTCTCAAGCATTTAAGATACAAGGTACTCAAACTATATCTTTTTCTCACACTCTTCTTAACCATCTTATTATCAGGTACTGTAATTTTTACCATCAGATGTGTGGAAAAATTACTATAATTTTAATAGTTACAACTTTAATGCTAGCAAGGTTATACCTACTTTTTTAAATATTTATTTTTTAGTTGTAGGTGGACACAATATCTTTATTTTATTTTTATGTGGTGCTGAGGATCGAACCCAGTGCCTCCCGCGTGCTAGGCAAGCACGCTACCACTGTGCTATAACCCCAGCCCCGGTTATGCATATTTTAATAAGGATATTGATCCTTTGAACTTCCTCACCTCAGGCTTGACAGTTCCAGATCATTGTCCATTTTTCTATTGTTCTATTTATATGTTGGTCATCAATTTTTATTGTTTTTATTCTGGATACTGACTCATTTTTAAATTGTGCTATTGGCATATTTGTAATTGATTCTTGTTGTTTATATTTGGGTACTAATCCTTTGTTATGTACATTGTAAACATTTTCTCCCAATCTGCTCACCCTTCCTTCTTTCTTTCCTTTCCTTTCCTCTTTCTTTTCTTTTCTTTTCTTTCCTGGTATTGGGGATTGAACCCAGAGCTGTGCTACAACACAGCTATATCCCTAGACCATTTCTATTTTTTATTTGGAGACAGGATCTTATTAAGTTGCCAGACTGGCTTTGAATTTGGGATTTTCCTGCCTCAGCCTCCTGAGTAACTGGGATTATAGGCATGTGCCACTGCAACCTGGCTTCTCTCTTAAAGTTAAATTTTTTAATGTCCCATCATCCTATGTATACACAAGACACTTATAAAAACCTACAGAAGATTCTATAAACTTATAAAATTACTCAGTTTACACTCTATAGGTGTTCTATGTACAGGAAAATGAGACATAATGAGTTTTAACTATATAACATTTGTCTTATAGAAATCTTTAATTTTAAAGTAATCATGTTTATCAAATTCTTTTCCTTATGCATTTTTGCATTCTATGCCTTACCTTACAATGATTTTTTATCCCAAGGTCTTAAAGATATTTTCTCATTTTTTCCTTCTTTACAAAGTATCATTATTCCATCTGGAACTTTTTGAGCAATGTGAGAGATAAATTTATCTTAGTTCTTATTGATTAGCTAGTGATCCCAATACAATTTGAAATAGTCAAATTGAACTGGTTTGAAATGTCACTTGTCATATAGGAGATTCCCAAATATGCATGGGTCCATTGAGAAACTCTTTCTCCTAATCTAGCATATATTTTCTGTTCTTGCATGAAAACTCACTATGTGGATTTGTGAATTTCTATCTATAACTTTATTAGTATTTTTATTATGATAGTTTTATAGTTTTTATATTAAGGAGTTTAGTCCTCCTTCTTTTTTTGTCCAATAATTTCCTAAGTATGCACACTGATTTATACCTCCCACCTGAAGCTTAGAATCATCCAATCATCTTTTCAAATTTTGGAGTTTTGGTTGAGATTGCTTTGAACCTACAAATTTTATGGGTGAATGTCTTTCAATATTCATTAATGTCCCCATAAATATTATATATTTATTTACAAATTTATTTCAATGTGTTTTGGGGGCTGTGTTGCTAGTATAAATGAAATCTTTGTTTTATAATATTTTTCAAAGATATGATTGCTGCTATGTAGGGAAGCTGAAAAGATCTCGTGTAAGTCTCTTTTGGCTCCAGTAGATAATTTTTCAGTTAGTTTTGTTATATATACTAGATGGGTAATTACTGACATACTTTCCCATATAAACATACTTGAAATTTTTTGTTTTTATTGGTACATAGTTACACAAGTGAAATGCTTTTTTATTTATTTATTTTTTTAAATTTTTTTTAAATATTTATTTTTCAGTTGTAGGTGGACACAATATCTTTATTTTATTTTTATGTGGTGCTGAGGATCGAACCCAGTGCCTCCCTTGTGCTAGGCGAGCACGCTACCACTGCGCCATAATCCCAGCCCCGTGAAATGCTTTTTTAAAATGTTGTTTCAGTGTATCTTTATGTTGTCTTCTCATTTTATTACATTTTTATGAATTTTATTACATTTTTATGACAAGGAGCCTTTGTAATGATTGTTTTAACATGTTGATTTCTATTTTGTAATATGAAGTGCACTTTCAGAAACTTTCTCTAGTTCATTGTAAAAATAAGTGTTATTTTTAAATTGAAGACTCACTATGATTATGGCTTTGTGAATTTCTGTTGCATTTATTAGTTTTTGCTATCTCTCTCTCTCTGTATATATATATATTTTTAATCTAAAGTACATAAAATTTCTCAATCATTGTATTTTCTTGGTGGCCTTGTGTATTTGGTTGAACACAGAATGTTTTATCTTTTTCATGATGCTAAAAATAAAATATATTTTTATATAAATAATACAGTACATAATTATAAAAACTCAAATAGTACAAAAAAGTTTAAAATGAAAGGCAGCAGTCTCCTGTCTTAGATTCCTGGGTCCCCCAAATCATGTTCCAAGAAATCAATTCCTTTAAGCTTTTTAAGAGACCCTTTTTAAAATTTTATGTGAAAGCAGCATGCTTAAATACAATTTTTATGTTTCCAACATGTCTATTGACTTGTGAAAAAATAGAGGTGGAGCTCCCTTAATGTGCCCATATAGCACCCCTCCTCCAACACACTGCTTTCCTGACCTCCCATTCCAGTCATATCACAATCAAATCGGTGTCAGAGGTAACCTTAGTGTCTACATTGGTGTAGTTCCCATCTGAGACAGAAACTTATTACAAGTATCTTACATCCTGTTCAACTTTTAATCTTCCCCCAGATCTAATAAAGCCTCTTCATGCAACAATAATTCATCGCCCATCTCCCACTGAAGCCACAGCTCTTCTTTCTGACTGCTAAACACATTAGTCTGTCAGGGGCACTTGTGTTGTTGAGACATCCATCCTGGAGCTGTCCTTTTCGCTCACTAGAATCTGATTGATGGGCTTTCTAGACCTACTGTGTAGCTGTTTTCCTGAAGCTTTTCTTTACCAGAATCTATCTGTTGCTATATTTTTAAATTGACAACAGCTTTTTCTTATTACCTAAATGTTCTTTTTATAGCATCCTAGTCTGAATGCAATGACAATTAATATTCCTAAACAAACTAATTATAGATTTTTAAGAATTTTCTTCTGCTCATTGAATGATCTTGGTTTTCTTTGAGTTTCTGTTTTTCCAATTTGTTCTCTGACTCTTGTGTCAGAGGCTATCCTTCATTGTCTTCTGATCCTGGTTCTCTAGATCTTGAAGCTCTATGCAGACCCTGCACTTACTGAAGGGTGAACTCTGCTGAGTCAAGAAAGTGGCAAGGTTGCTTTTGCGGGAGGGAGGGGGGGTTCACAAATGTTATTATCTGTAGGTCTTTTTCTCTTGGACGAGTGTCATCCTTCCACCTGGAAGTCATAGCCTGTCTGTGGATATTGTATGAGTTGAGAGTTCCCAGTTAACCCTGGGCTGATCCAACTGTGTACCCACTGTTCCTGCCTGAAGACCAACCCCCTCTCCCACACACACAGTGATAATTGGCCAGTAAAAGAGTTCAGGGTTTGACTCATCTGGATGTCCCACCTACCCCATAATATGAACAATACCCTGGCCGATTGTTCTAAGACACCCACCTTTCCTGGTATCTCCCTCCAGGCATAGGGCACTGGCACTTTTCAGAGCAAAACTTGGCTAGTTAGTTCATGCTCTGTTTTCCTAAGGTAGACTTTATTTTTCAGAGGTAACTCAGATTGAGATCCACTGAGGGTTTGCTTTCTTTTCTTTTTTCTAATATGGATTTTCAAATATATCTTTTCTCCTAGTTGTAGAGATGTGTTGTAGGAAGGGAGAAATGAACCCTCATCTTTATTCTGTTCAGTTTTTCATTCTGATTAGCAACTTGTAACCAAAATGATTTGATGCTTTTACTAATTGAAACTCTTTATATTATGTTTTTTAAATTTTCATATCAATATATCTATATTAATATATTTAGAGTACAATATTATAAATATTAACCTGTTTATCAAATTCGCTATAAATGTTTTTCAGAATAATTTTATTTTAGCTATTTTATTTTTTATGGTAATGAAATTTCACACCTTGACATATCAGTTTTGTCAAAATTTTCCTTTGTTGAAAGATATTTTGCAAATGTCTAATTCTGCAGTTGTTTTCTAATATTGTAGATTTAAAATATTTCTCTTACATATCTTGAAACTATTTTGTGATTTTCTTGTGAAGCATTAATCTATTCCACCTCAAAATTCCAAATTAAGACTAGCCATGTCAATACCTTTTATTAAATAATTTTTAAAATTATCAATTTTATCACTATTATATCATTTTAAATTCATTTTTAAGATGTGCTGTATTTCTGTGTTTTCACTCTACTCTTTGGATAGGTTTTTCCTTCATGCCCATATTCATTATATATTAATAATTTCTATTTTAATAATTCATACACCAATATAATTTCATTTTTATTCTTTTAAATTATTATTAAATTATTATTTTCCATTTATTCAGCACACAAGTCATCTGAGCTAGAATAGAAAAATTAAAGGATGAATGAGACATGTCCTTTGTCTCAATGAGTACATGATATATATGATTAGTTCAGATTAAGGAATTCACAAAATACTCTTAAATGCTTAAGGTAGAAGAAAGAAATAAGCTTAAAAAGGAAAAGATGAAGTTGAATGTGGATTTAGAGGCAGAGAAATGAATGAATGAACAGAAGAGAATCTATGCACAGGTGCACACACAGGTATGGCTGGAGCACAGGGGAAGGGCATAGAGACAGCTAGAGCATCAGTGTATTACATTCCAGTGGAATTTTATTATAATTTAGTAAAATTCACAACCGACTCTATTAAACGCTTGATCGGGAAAAATATTAATTACATTGGGTAGGCCATAAATAATTATAGAATTGAGTCCTTAAAGTCATTTGTTGAAGAATGGGATAGATTAAAAACACTAAAGGGCTGGGGAATATAGCTCAGTTGGTAGAGTGCTTGCCTTGCATGCACAAAACCCTGAGTTCAATCCCCAACACCAACAAAACAAAAAAACACTAAAATACAATGGATAAACTGGTTGTTTAACAATGTCCATAAAATTGAGACTACAGTAAATTAAAGATGGAGCTCATTTTCTAAAAGAGGAAAGACTACCCCTTTTGAGAATAACCAGTCAGTTTATACCATGGGGAACAAAATCAATTGTCATGATTTTATTGAAACTCCCCAGTAACTATCCACTAATGTGTAGTCCACTACAGAGATAAAGGTTATCAGTTCTATCAGGCAGCAAAGCACTAGGGATTGGGAGCAATTACACAGTAATAAGGAGGAAATATAAGCAAGAGAAAGGCAATAGAAGTATACTAACTGAAGCCGGGCGTGGTGGCTCACGCTTGTAATCCCAGCACTTAGGGAGGCTGAGACTGGAGAATCACGAGTTCAAAGCCAGCCTCAGCAATGGCGAGGCACTAAGCAACTCAGTGAGACCCTGTCTCTACATAAAACACAAAATAGGGCTGGGGATGTGGCTCAGGGGTCGAGTGCCCCTGAGTTCAATCTCTGGTACCAAAAAAAAAAAAAGAAGTATACTAACTGCTCTTGAATGTTGATAGTGAAGTGAGAGAACCAAAATGTAGCCCTGGGAATAGTGTGGGCATATCAAGAGCTTTCTCTTAGTAAATTCTAACTTTTGTGATAAACATCACATTGAACACCCTAAATATACACATTTTTAAATTGTAAAATATATTTTTTAATGTTACTGTATTTTTTATACCTTTATTTTATTTGCTTATATTTATGTGGTGTTGAGGATCAAACCCAGTGCCTCACGCATGCTAGGCAAGCGCTCCACCACCAAGATACAGCCCCAGCTCCTGTAAAATATATTTCAGTAAAGCTGTCAGGGGGAGTTCTAAACATGATGATTTAGTAGAGGTGAAACAGTTAAATGTTTAAAGAGGGGAATTTACTTTAGAACATGAGTTCTTCAGGAAATGTGAAAACACTTGTCCTAAGATACAAAGGGGAAGAGGGAGTGCTTCTTCCTCTTAGAATGGTAGCAGAGATAAAATTAGAAGATTTATAGGAAGAGGTATTGAGGGACAAATGCAGAGAGCTAGGCAGCTCACATTAATGTTTTAACCTTCTAAATAAGTTGATTTCATAGACATCTCTACCAGAATCACCAGGGAGTACTGGATAAAAATTCCACCCTTGGATCACTCTTACCAGAACCCAGGAAGTTGATTTTAGTGAACTCTCTAGATTATTCTAACTAGAGCATGAGAACCATTCTTCAGTGAAGTAGGAGGCTATTTTCATGATTGGGAAAGCATTGATGTTTTTAGGAAGAGAGCAGAAGATATGGGTAGACAATGGAAAAAATAAAAGAACTGCTGAGCAGAGCCCATGTTGAAGTTGGAAGCAGGAATTTGTTAGAGGGGTTGACTTAGCTACCAAACATGGTTGACAGCGCTTCCATGGCTCTGCTAGGGTAAAGTGGTTCTACCAAAAGACCCTGTTGCTACTTCTTTATTTGTTAGTGCACAGGGAAAATTGCTAAAGCCAATTGCTGGATCAAGGACATGAAAAAAACTGATAGGTATTCCTTCCTTCTGGGCTTGAGAAATATGCCTTTGTTTATTGGCAGGCAGAGTAAATAACACTGATTACTACATAAAATCCTATGGATTTGTATATTCAGAGTTTCAATTTCACATAGTTATAATGAACCTGTCAGCATGTCAGGGACTTGCCCCTGCTAGTTGTGGCTCAGTTCTTGTCATAGATGCTATTGCTTCACCTGCATATGACTGGAGATGAGCAGCTCTCCTCATGTAAAGAAATCCAAAGTTGTAAGACCTAGTCTCTTAGATTGTCTTTTTTTCCTTTTTCTTTCCCTTTCCTTCTCTTTTTGAGCTACATCGGCAGCTTCTTGCCTGATCTCCAGGCTGCCAGCCTCTTCCTTGCCAAGAACATCTATACATTTTTTTTTTTTTTTTTTGGATGCGGCCTGATAGCTGCAGTAAGTAGCCACTGCTGGGAAGGGTCCCCCATCACCATGGAGTGATGTCTAGACAAATTAGAGAGACATAAAGGGGTTTTTGCAGCATGTCTTGTCTTCTTGTTCTCAAACACTGTCCCACCATCTCCATCTCCCATAGTCCAGGGACAGACTCCTGTCATTGCCGCAGTATACCTGTACTTGTGCCCATGACCACACCCTCCTTTCTGGTTTAGCTGCAGCTCTTTCTGTTGTTTTCCTAAGGAGATGTCTTTAAGCACTGTCCCTGTCTGTAGCTTACTTGGCCCCAGCTCTGTCTTCCAGGGTCCATCTCTGTTCTACAGTACTTTATACAAATTTCAACCATTACATTTGGAACATTATATCATATTCGTTAATATTTTTGTTACCACAACTGGCCTTAAATTTCCTGAGACCCAAAATTGATCTATTAATTTTTCATTTCCCCACTGACACATAGGAGGTACAGCTTAAATTTTAGTTGAATACATTTGAAACAAAGGGCCTCTTTATGTAATCAAAACTGAAAGAACATAGCAAGTCGAGTTCTTTGGAGCAAGCAATATGGACAACTCTACTCCATTTCAGAAGTTTGTTTTTTTCCACGTAATATTATGTGTGGGTAATATTACATAACCTGCACTAAAGATGGGCAGCTTCTCTTGTGTGAATGATATCCAAAGTTGTGAGACCCTAATTATAGCATTGAATAGCTAAATGCTTATAGAATCATGGAGTTTGACTGGGAAAGAGTGTCTTGGAAGAGTTTCTTTTGATTTGCAGATGAGGAAACCTGTCCTGTTCTTATATCAGACCAGGCATGTAGCTTTCATCAGACCCCCAGCCAACAACTTTTAGGAATTCATAAGAATTAAATCACTTTGCATTCCAGGCAAATACATTTTGAAAAAGAACAAAAAGTACAAAGCATTTTAGTTCAGAAGAACTCCATTAAGGAATGTTAAGTTGAGTTTAAGGCATTGGGTGGGGGAAAGCCAGGCTTCTTATGAGAGATCTTTGGTAAGTTCAATAAGGATTATAAATACAAGTGAAGTGTTTTTCATGTGTTTTGCTGAGATGACTTGAGCCATCAGAAGACAGTAGAGTGGATTTTAATAAGTTTCTTTTTCTTGAGGTTTAATTGAACCTGTTCTCTTCACTAGGTTTCAGAACCTGCTATGGTCCAGAAAGACATTTGTGGACAACATGAAAATCTATAACCACAGTTACATCTACATGCCTGCCTTTTCTATGAAGACAGGAACAGAGCCATCCCTCCGAGTTTATTATACACTGTCAGATGTTGGTGCCAATCAAACAGTGCTTTTTGCCAACCCCAACTTTCTGCGTAGCATTGGAAAGTTCTGGAAAAGTAGGGGAATCCATGCCAAGCGCCTGTCCACAGGACTCTTCCTGGTGAGTGCAGCCCTGGGCCTCTGTGAAGAGGTGGCCATCTATGGCTTCTGGCCCTTCTCTGTGAATATGCATGAGCAGCCCATCAGCCACCACTACTACGACAACGTCTTACCCTTTTCTGGCTTCCATGCCATGCCAGAGGAATTTCTCCAACTCTGGTATCTTCATAAAATCGGTGCACTGCGAATGCAGCTGGACCCATGTGAGGAGCTCTCACTCCAGCCCACTTCCTAGGGACAGTGGAAGAAGAGAGAGGACTGAGCCAGGGTCTTTTTGTTAGGTTTTCTATGTGACTCCAAAGGGGAATGGTCAAGTAGTTTCATGGATTTGCATGGACCACTTGGGAAAAGTTGAGAAGAACAACAAAAACCCAAGCAAAACTCTATCTTTAATGACAGCTTGGAGGACAAAGAAGAAATGAAACAGCCTGTGAAACATTTTGCTGCACATGGTGAATTTACAACTCATAAAATGCTGATGAGATGACATTGGTAAAGCATATTTACATGGTTCAAATTTAGAAGATGCAATTCCAAACCAGAATGAATTCTAGGTGTTGAGGCTACAGAACTAATCGAGGAAGAGTAAAGGAAATGCCTGGGCAAAAGTGTTGCTGGCTCATAATAATTTTAAAAGACCTGTCTTATTAAGACTGGCATCAGAACCGTAGGTTTTTAAAAATTATTATTTATTTTTGCCCTGTTTAGGGGCAGTGGGTAGGTGATGGGGTAGATTTAAAACATCCCTTATTGAGTAATAAGGATACAAAATGCTGTAACTGATTATTGTGATTTGTTGAGCCAAGTCTACATTAACTATAGTTCTCCTCCATTTCTAAAAGTTTAAATAAGAATTATTTCTTCCCCTTTTGTCAAGTCTACTTAGACAATGTGAAGCATTGTTGAATTTAGACTGTGCGATTCATAGTCTGGATAACATGAGCCACTTCCCCACCTCAGAATTTAGGACTTATATTTGATTTTAGGTCTGCATTATGTAAACCTGTTTGCATTGTTATTATTTTAGTGCAAAAAGAGTACAAATGCAATACTTATTTGCAAATGGCATAATTGTCTCCATAATTTAATGTTCAGAGATAAAGTAAAGCACAATGACATAAGGTGAGCTTCTGTGGAAGATGGACCAGAAGGCAGATCCTTTCTTATCTAACACACTCCAAGATACATCGTATGTATACACACATACATATAGACATGTATACCCTCACACTCATTACACAGAGTTAAAGCTCATTCTCGTGTAACTATGAATGCTGTACCCACATGACTTGGTATGGCAAAAATCTATAAACAGTTTTGGAGAGCCACCTGTAAATTGTTCGGTAGGCACTACATGCAGATATAAGACATGCTAGCTTATTGGTTGCTGCTTGTCATGACATACCAGCAAATTAACCTCCAAACACTTAATCTAGAAAGAGCAGAATTGTTTTATTCTTTGATTCCCACCAAAATCTCATGAATGGGCCCTGTGTTGAGCATGGTCCCACAAGGTATGTTTCATACAAGTAAATTGATATGAATTAGTAGCTACTTATTCCTTAATAACAGGGAGGATTATAGCAGCTTTGACAAGGAAAACTTTCTGGTATTATAAGCTGCCAAATATGTTTCCATATACGGGAAAGGAAATCTCTCACTGTCTTTGTGCTTTGGGATGTCTTATGTTAAAAGGAGATACAAACTCATTGTCTTTATTCTTTCAAATGTCACCAAAATCTGGGTAAACTGTACCAAAAAGTTCTACCTCAGTTTTAATGGTAGAAACTTGGCATACCATATAGACTAAAACAAGTGGCATTTTTTAAGTGAGTTAATTTACAAGATACCAAGATTAACAAAGGCCTTGGAAAAATTCCAAATCATTGGAGTAGGAAATTTCTAGTTGTGGTTGAATATTGAAGTTATTATAGAAATTAACATTTAAAATATGATTGGCATTACACAGAGTAAATTGATACTTAGAAAGTTAAGTGTTTGAGAGTATCAGTTCTATGCAGAACTAATTTATTCTTTTGATCCTGTGTGGCAGCAGAATGTACTGGGAAGTTACTCTGAAGGAGTTGTGCTAAGTATTCACTGATATGCAATCCTGAATAGATTTCCTTTTTTTGAGCTATTGCTGTTATTTCATAATTAACTGAAAAAGGAATACATTTTTAACAATATACGTCATTAAAAATGTGAAAGGGCCAATGAAAAACATATAAAATTTAACTAAATGTGTTGCTCAAATTAGTGCATTGTTAAAATGAAAATTAATAAGTTCCTAAAGCCCATACCTCACAGTTCCATTGAAAATGCCATCTGGAAGTTTTACTTCTTGTTATGATTCCTTGAATAGATTTATGTAATAAATTTATACAATATTTAGTCTATAATTTTTTAAAACTTTTGTTGCATTGTAATCATATGTAATAGTGGGCTTTATTACGTATTTGTACGTGAACACAATATAACAATATAATTTTAGTTTGTAAATTTTTTAAACTATTATATGTGACTTCTGAAACATAAAACAGAAGTGATCAGAACTGGCAGTGTTTGATTAGAACTGTACTTCTCAGCTGGGGTGATTCCTCTTCCTTCTAGTGCCGTTGGCAATGTCTGGAGACGTTTTTCATTGTCATGACTCCAGGATGCTACTAACGTGTAGTGTGTAGTAGCCACAGATCCTGCTAAAGGTCCTAAAGTGCACAGGTCAGCTCCTCACACATCATTACCCATTCTAAAATGTCAGTAGGGCCAAGGTTAAGAAACCCTAGATTAGAGCAAAATGAAAGTTTGTACCACGTTATCTTCACTTAAAGATACACATACTTACTCATACCAAAGTATGACTGCAATTTAATGATAATGTTTTCTTAGAGTAGATTATAGTTTAGCATACTTTTGTAAAAGCGATAGTTCATAGGTATACCATACACCTGTTTTTTTTTTTTTTACTTGTTTAGATGATGTTTCTAAACAAGAAGTGTGTGTATGTGCAGCATGAAGTTATTCATCTCTGTCCTTATTGAAATATATATGTTCTTATGTAAGGATCTCTGTAGAATTGTCCTGTAGAGTTATGTAGTCATACTCTATTACTATTAAGAAGTTGAATTCTAAAGTCTCATTATTTAATTTTGTTTATCTAAGATTAAGACCTTCAAAATTGGGCCTGGCACTTTACTGAATTAGGCCAATTATATTTTTTTTATATTTCTGACACTTAAGATTCATCTCAGAAGACATTTGGGTTATTTTAAACATATCTAGGAAGAGAGTTTAATCACATTCAATGTATCTGCCAAGAGAGGGTATCCCTTTCTACCATTAGATTAATTTTTTAAATTGTTTTTCAAAATTCAGGTTGACAAAATTTGGATTGTTTCATGAGGGTAAAGAAAGAAGGGGGAGATGACAAATGAATACCTTAATTTTTCTTAGCTCCAGTTTGAGAATTGCATTGATTCTGAAGATCATGAATAAGAATTGTCTGTGTTTAATTTTAACCACACTTCACTACAATTAAGATAGGTGTAGGATTGAGTCATTCTATAGGAAAGAATAGTAGTGTTTTATATGAAAGATTGTTATTTGGAAGAGGACTTTTGGACATGTATGCTTTATAGACAGCATTTTTTTTCTTTGGTACCAGGGATTGAACTCAGGGGTATTCAACCACTGAGCCACATCCCCAGCTCTATTCTGTATTTTATTTAGAGACAGGGTCTCACTGTGTTGCTTAGTGCCTCGCTTTTGCTGAGGCTAGCTTTGAACTCACGATTCTCCTGCCTCCCGAGCTATTGGGATTACAGGCATGTGCCACTGCTCCTGGCATAGAGAGAATTTTATCACAATTTTATACAAAATTGTGCATCTAAACTCTTGTGTAATTCTCATACAAGAAGTTAGGGAAGTGCTCATCAGATTTTGTTTCTGTACCATTTAGTTATTTCAACAAAGGTAGAAAATAAATGATTCAAAATGGCAGATGTTCAGACAATATCCTTTGTTTGGCTTTGTGTTATCTCATGCCCTTTTGGGAACTAAACATTTGATTAAGCTAAATATAACTTGTACCCAAAGCAATCTGGAGCATGTGACTTAAATGGAAAATAACTAAAGAAATCCTGGGATCCTTAATATGCTACAGATTAGTCCTCTTCTTTACAGGATAGTATAGATGACCAAAATGGAGACAATATCAATAGCATTCTTCTTTTCAGGAATTACAGCAGTTTTATAACTTTATTATGTACAACCTCATATTTCTTTGTTTGAAAAGTCATCCACTCTAGTTTTACTTTCTATGTTTGAAATACTGGCTTTGTGAAAATTTTAACTGACAAATCCTTGTTAGGAGGGAAAAAGTGTCACCAACCCACTGAGAACTTCTGGAAGTGGTGTGGTGTTGCTCAAATACTTTCCCATCAGCACCACATAATGTCAACTCTAAATTTGTAGAATTTCAGAGATGAAGAGCTACAGGGATTTATGTGTATACTTGAGGAAAAGTAGGCAGGGAAAGAAGGACTGGAATTAATACGGTGCTTTTTATTTCCTTATCTTCCCAATGCAAATGTTGCCTCTCAGATTACATGACTTTTGGGATGCACACATCAGGGATGGAAGTGAATTAACAATTTCAGGGCACCTGCTACCTAGATCAATGTGTCCAATAAAATCAGCAGTAAATAGACCTAGCAAGTTTGGTGACTTTATTCCATTATGTTTTAGAGAGAGGGTGAGGCAAATGGAAAGGAAGAGGTGGCCTTCCTCCAAAGCTCTCAGCATACAAGAGGTCAGAGAGGTCTCCCCCTTGCCCTTAGTTCTCCAGTACCATCTGTCTCTCTTCTGTCAGGGTTCAACTCTAGGGTTGAGCTAGTAGCATTGTGACTAGAGAGGTGGTGTGAAAATTTGCTGAGAAGCTTAAAATTTTGCACTGCCTTAACTGTTTTGCTTTGTTTTGGCTTCAACTTGTGCTCTCTAAATTTGGGTACCCTGTGGCAGAGTCTGGACACGGTGACCTACTTATTGCCCTGCCAATGATTATGAAAAGTGGAACTTTTTTTCCTATTTAGATGGACTTTGAGTCTGTAAAGGTAAGGAGATAGATAATATTCCACCTCTTCCTATTAGCCTCTTTGAAAATCTTACAAACTAACTCACTAGAATTCTGAAGCCCAGAATGTCTGGCAATTAACTTCCAAATACAAGGCCACAATATTTAGGTTAAGCACTATCAAATCCTCATTTTTTAAGGAGACTTGAACTTACAGGATTTTTTTTCTTCCTATTATAAAAAAATGGATATTCTCTGCCTTACCCTCATCCTTGGCTTGTCTTTTGACATTTTTATGTACATTCTAGTGATGAGATATTGAAACATATGCATAAATGAAAACCTTCAAACAATACAACCCAGTGTATTTCTTATTGTCTGCAATAAGAAAAAACACTTCTCTTACCTTCTTTTGACTTTCTTCTTTCTGGTGCCAGCATTTGTGATTTCTTTTATCTCTAATACCTAAGGAATAAAATAACATATTGAAGATGGATTTATAATACCTGTGAGAATGTAATATACAAAGTCCATGACTATATCTTTTTAAAGCACAAAAGAAGAATTATATTTTATGATCACTCATTTACCTATCTCTGTGTTCCTGCTGATCTCTATATTGTGCTAAAATTCTTACTAATTCTGCTTTTCAGTTGAAACTGTGGGATCTAATCAATGTTGCAAAGCTGTCGGGAAGTTTTATAGAATAATATCCAGATATATTGATTCTATCTCTTCCTGCTTCTATGTAATTGGACTTTTTGCAGGCATTTGTCATTGTAAAATGTATATTTCACACAATACCAATAAACATCAAAGAGATGTAATTTAATCCAGGGCAGAGAAAATCACGAATTAGATAATGTCTGTTTTTCTCTACCCAGTAAGAGAAACAAAAATTATGCTAATAATTTTTAATGATTTAACCAAAATGATTCAATCAAAATGAAATACAGAAGGAGAAAATCATTGGTTTTAATTTGAAAGGAGCTTTGAGCGGGGTCTCAGAAGGTAGCTAAACAGCGCAAGGAAGAGGCTCTTAACCTTGCATGCAGTCTCAAGAATAGAACCTTTTCAAAATATTTTACAGGAAATATATTGTGAGTTGTTAGGAGTAAAGACAAAAAGACACGAGAGGAAGCAGTGTGGGCCAGATCACAAGGCACTGGGGAGAGGACAGAGGAGCGGCTCCTGTCTATCCACTGGACCTTGGCAGGCTGGCGCTGGCCCTGCCTGATGCCTCCTGCGGTGCTTTCCTCAGTCTGGGAAATGTGAAGCAAGCACTCCCATTTTCATAGCCCTCTGTCACCTGCACTTTGTCACCTACTCCCAGAGTAAAATTATCATTTAGATCTCCTGTCAGGATGACGCAGTGATAGCAGGAAGTGACACTTTGAACCTGACCCTTTGCAAACCTGGTCACCGTATGATCTGCATAGCGAGTCAGCTTTATTCTCCTGCTCCTATCAGCACTTCCACAAGAGGCTCTTGTATCTTTACATAAGCAGACATATGCATTTTCCTCCTATGTTCTACAGTAGGTTAAAACATACATGCACTCGTGTTTACACATGCACCTAACATGAAGTATGCCCATGGAAAAAGAGAAGACTGGGTCGGGGTGGGGAGTGGCAGAGTGTGCCTTAACCTTGGCTTGTCTCCCACTTCCTTATGTATTTCCTTCACATATGTTGTCACTTCACAAATGCAACCATGTCTTTTCCAGGTTGTACCTTTATCATCAGCAAGAACTCTTACAAATGTAGCAAATGTGACTATTTTATAGAAATACACAATAGTATATAGGCCTTGGAGAAGTCTGATAACGGTATGTAAATACGCTTTGGTGAAGTCATAGAACTTTCTGGTAGGAAGGTCCTTAGGTGATAGCTACATGATCAGGGCTATCAGCTCATAGATTAAGAATGTTTGTTTCTCCAGAGAATTCCAGTATTTGTGGAAGCAAGGAGTCAATTTGTTGCTGTCTCTCATTCAGTCACAAGCACGAATCCCATGGACTTTCTCATTGGTAGATCACTATAGACCTCCTCCCATAATATACAGGATTCACAACTTAGGATGACTGATAACCGCTAGGGTTCATTAGAGACATGAGAGAAAGAGAACAGGCAACTGTAGCTCTATTGAAAAGCCTGCTTCATCTTTAAAAAGTCTGGAATATTTCTAGAACTCTAGTTACCAGACAGCATATTTGGTCTAAAAATATTGGGGGGATGGGTTTCTCTTTGGTCTCAAGTCCATTATTGCACATATGTGCAAACTGTTTTCTTAAGACCAAAATTTCAGAGATTAGAGGTAAGAAGAAAATAAAAGCTCAAATTCTTTTTTCATAGAATGTAGTCATGGATGTAATGATTCTGGAAAACATTTTACATTAAACTACAAAGTTGAAGTCACCTTTGAAGTGTATGTGGACATCTTCTACCTATTAAAGCCAAATACCATTGGCAGGAAGTATGGGAAAAACCAGTGCTCTTCATTTCTTTTTTTTAGAGTTTCATATACAATGTAGCAGGTAAGAAAAAACTTTAATTGGTACTTTTTATAATGTGACTTGAAAAAATAGTATCTATCTCTGTTGGCTCTGCTGAATTGTTTCTTTCCACAGAAACTAAATGCAATGTCAAAAGAGGAGGTTTGCTATAAAAACATCTCCTTTTCTCTGGTGCGTTCATTGTAATTATGGCTGGCAGTGAGAAGGTTCAGTGAGTCTCAATTTCTCTACCTCCCTTACTTGGAGAAAATTTGGAAATGTACCCTGTGAATAAAATGACTTTTAAAAAAATAGTGTATGAAGTCTTTTTATTTCCCAGTATATGGCTAAGGCTGTTTCTTTCTGCTTTATTTCATGTCCATATCAACTACCTTTTTTCCCTTTTCCTCTTACAGATTAAAAGTCATGCTACTTAGTGAAGAATTCCTTTTTTTTTTTTTTTTTTTTTTTAAGAAATAGAGATTTGTAGTTGCTCTAAATATACTATTGGTTTCTCTGATGCAGAGAAAGGGCACTATCAGGAAAAATAGAAAGAAAATCAAGCATTGATAAGATTAATGTAGATTAGTCTACTTTTTTAAGCAATAGAATTTTTCCTTTTTGTGATGAGTCAGTATCAGTATGTGCATCCTAAAGGTACTTTAATAAATTCCTAAAAAGATGCAAAACATTTTAATTCCCCTTCTGCTCATATGGGTGACTTTGAGAAGCCCAAATGTGCCTTCCTGTCTAAATTATTGAGATAATTGCTTCCCATTCTCATTCCCTTGGGCTCTAGTGGCCCAATTCTGCCAGACGCTTTCTCAGAGCAAGTGACATCAGGAAAAGTGACCTTGGTCCCTCCTTTATGATATATTTCTTGGCAGCAATTGATCAAGGTACTTTGTACAGATTTTATTAATACTCTGACTTCATTTTCTCATATCATAGCCTCTTAGGCTACAGCTATTTCAGGAAAGGACTCTGTTACCTAATGGAAAATCTTCATGTTGTTTAGCTGAATCATTTTTTGGGGGAAAAACGTCCAGAGCTTTATATAAATGTGGGTTACCCTAACTATACAAGGAAAACAGATTTAACTTGTTTTCACCATCATTAAATTAAAACTTTTAAATTTCACTGAGTCCTGCTGTTCCATTTTGTTTTGATTTAAGCACTCAAAAACAGATATTAAGAATCCAAAGGCATATACTCAAAAATTCCCCCAGACTTAAAAAAGGGCATAATTACAATCATAGACTACATTTTTGCATTAAAACTTATTATTTTGGACATGCAGTGGTATTCTTGATGATACAAAGAATTAAAGTTGTAGGATGGTTGAATTCATTTATAATTCACATTAAAGTTTTCAGGGCTTTTGAATATATGGGAAAACAAGCCCTTTGTTATTTCTTTTATACAGATAGAGTCAAAGTGATTTTTTTCCTCTAAATGAGTTACAATTTCTGGACATGTATTTGAAAATAAACCTCACAATATTTGGAAATTTTTTTATGGTAAACACTGCAATCAAAAGTTAGAATAAAAGACCATCAAGAGTTTATTAGTCTCAAGGTAAACATTGGTCAAGAAGATTCCAGCCTTTGACTGTGGAGACCGGGCAATAGTAAGAATGAGGTAATGGTTGTAGGTTGGATAGGACCATTGTAATCAATCTCCTACTAGGTGGATTACTAATTCCCTGGAAAATGGTTCTCTACTGGGTGCTCAACACTGACCTTGCTATTCTTGTTGGGGCACTTGGCTGTGGTGGAAGCTGCACTGTCCTTGGTCCCTATTATTGGTTCCATGCATCTCCATACTTGCTACCCAAATCTCCAAAACCAATTTGTATGAAAGCTCATGGAGAAAATAGTGAACTAATTAAGGAAAGGGACTACGTGATATCCACTCAACATTTGTTTTGTGTGGAACGCATCAAGGTTAAGACTGAGGTAGGTTAATCTCTGGAGTGGTATGGTGTAATTATCAATTCTTTCCATCATGGAATGTGCAGCAATTTGTCCAACTGAAAAAGATACACACTATGCTTTGGCCAAGGGACACATATTTTACAACAACAGAAATGTAGCTTATGCTAAAGGAATTAGCTACTATTACTTTTCACCATGTTACTTAGAAGATACATTCTCAACAGGAGTGCTATTCTCCCCAAAAGAGGCTAAAATTGGTCCTGGGTTGGGGGTCAAAATAAATCTTAGATATTACCAGGTTATAGGAAAAATATCTTAAAGATTTCCTTGGGTGTTGGTGTGGGGGACAACAAAAACAGTTTGAGAATTACTGATCTGGAAGCAGCTGTCTTAACAATGTGGGCATGGGCTAATAGAGACTCAATGGACCATCTCAATGGTCCATGTGTCATGGATGTGATGTGTGATGTATATTTTGAACAATGACCAATTTGATAATTATATCATATTTAGAATATTTGGATCTGGGAACCAAAAAATGGAAGTAGAAGTGGGGTCCACAAATTGTGATATATTGTGCTTTTATCCTTTTTGAATTCAAAATATTTTCTAATTCCCTTATGATTCTTCTTTTACCCATGTGCTACTTAGTATATTTTTGATTTTTTAGTATGAGGGGATTTCTATGTGTGATTTCAATTCTTTTTTGAAATGTATTGATTAGATTTGTTTTATAGCCCAGCTCTATGCCTTTAACAGGACATATATTCTGCAGTTGTTGCAGTAGTGTACTAACAACACTTATGAGATCATGTGTACTACATGGTGTGGATCAGGAACACCCTTCAAAGGCCCATGTTAGAAGCTGGGTCCCAGCTTGCACTATGGAAGTAGTGGAAACTTTAAGAAGTAGAGCCTAATGGAAGGTTTTAGGTCTTAGTGCATGTCCTTCTGCAAGGATGGTGGGACTTTGAACCATTCCTTGCCTCCTTTTTATCTTGCTGGCATGAAGTAAATGATTGCTCTCCCCACATGTTCCCTGTCATGATATGCTGCCTCACCACAGGCCCAAAGCAAGTGGGCCAACTACTATGGATTGACACCTCCAAAACTGTGGGCCAGAATATACCTTTTCTAAGTTGATTTATCTCAAGTGTTTGTTGTAGTAACAGAAAACTGACCAGCATATATATCCTTACTAATATTTTTCCTATTTGTTCTATCAATTACAAACAAAAAGGAAATACAAAATCTCTAAGAACAATATGCCCATTTCTCCCTTTAGTTTGGTACATTTTAATTTCGTGCACATTTCAGTTGTTGTAAGTTGTGTATACTGAAAAGTCTCATTACAGGCCAAAGTCTTATTTGTGACCATTCATGTCTGACCATAGACAAGCACATGCTTTTGCCTGGCAGGCCCTTGGGGAGTTGTCCCCACACCAAACTTGGAGCATAGCAAGTCCATCGTACTTACCTGGAATGAGTTGCATCAGGATGCAGCACTCCAGGACAGCCACCCTCATAGGCATGTCTGCATTCCTAGCCCAGTGCCTCTATATGGAAACTTCTTTATCAGGGGCCTCTGTTGGCAGACAGAGACTCAGTACCTTTTTCTTCCTAGTCCTTATTTTCCTCCCCCTTGGCCCACAGATCCATTAAGATGCAGAAGAACTACGTTGAATAGGAGAAGTGAAAGAGGGCATCCCTGTCTTGTTCCCATTTTTACAGGAAATGCTTCCAATTTTTCTCCATTTAGTATGATATTGGCCATGGGTTTAGCATAGATAGTTTTTATAATGTTGAGGTATTTTCGTGCTATCCCTAGCTTTTCTAGTGTTTTGAACATGAAAGGGTGTTGTATTTTGTCAAATGCTTTCTCTGCATCAGTTGATATGATCATGTGAATCTTGTCTTTAAGTCTATTGATTTGATGAATTACCTTTATTGATTTCCATATATTGAACAAAGCTTGCATCACTGGAATGAATCCCACTTGATAATGGTGCACTATTTTTTTTAAATTTTTTTTTAGTTGTTAATGGACCTTTATTTATTTATATGTGGTGCTGAGAATTGAACCCAGTGCCTCACACATGCTAGGCAAGTGCTCTACCACTGAGCCACAACCCCAGCCTGGTGCACTATTTTTTAAATATGTTTTTATATGTGATTTGCCAAAATTTTATTGAGAATTTTTATATCTATGTTCATCAGGGATATTGGTCTGAAATTTTCTTTCCTTGATGTGTTTCTGCCTGGTTTTGGTATCAGGGTGATACTAACCTCATAGAATGAGTTTGGAAGAGTTCCCTCCTTTTCTATTTCATGGAATAATTTGAGGAGTATTGGTGTTAATTCTTCTTAGTAGGTCTTGTAGAACTCGGCTGTGAATCCCTCTGGTCCTGGGCTTTTCCTGGTTGGTAGGCTTTGATGGCATCTTCTATTTCCTTGCTTGAATTTGATCTGTTTAAATTGTATATGTCCTTTTGGATCAGTGTGGGTAGATCATATGCCTCTAGAAATTTCTTGGCATCTTCAATTTTTTCTATTTTACCAGAGTATAAATTTTCAAAATAGTTTCTGTATTGTCTTCTATATTTCAATAGTGTCTGTCATGATATTTCCTTTTTCATCTCAAATTTTAGTAATTTGGGTTTTCTCTTCTTCTTTTCATTAGGGTGGCTAAGGGTTTGTCAATTTTATTTTTTCAAAGAACCAGCTTTTTGTTTTGTCAATTTTTTGAATTGTTTCTTTTGTTTCAATTTCTTTGAATTCCACCCTGATTTTTATTATTTCTAGTCTTCCAGTACTTTTAGAGTTGGTGTGTTCTTCTTTTTCTAGGGCTTTGAGATGTAATGTCAGGTCATTTATTTTTTGACTTTTACTTCTTTTAATGTATGATCTTAATGCAATGAACTTGTGTCTTAACACTACCTTCATAGTGTCCCAGAGATTTTGATATGTTGTATCAGAGTTCTCATTTACCTCTAAGAATTTTTATCTCCTCCCTGATGTCTTCTGTTATCCATGCATCAGTTAATAGTGTATTGTTTAGTCTCCGGGTGTCGGAGCAGCTTCTATTTTTTTATTTTTGGGATATGAATATGAAAAGAAGAACTCAAACTATTGTTTACTGACAACATCATTCTACACTTAGAGGATCCAAAAAATTCCACCAGAAATCTTCCAAAAATAATAAAAAAAATTCAGCAAAGTAGCAGGATATAAAATCAACACCCATAAATCAATTGAATTTCTATACAAAAGCGATGAATCCTCTGAAAGAGAAATTTGGAAAACTACCCCATTCACAATAGCCTCAAAAAAAACAAAAACAAAAAGCGTGGGAATCAACCTAACAAAAGAGCTGAAAGACCTCTACAATGAAAACTATAGGACACTAAAGAAAGAAATGGAAGAAGACCTTAGAAGATGGAAAAATCTCCCATGCTCTTGGATAGGTAGAATCAATATTGTCAAAATGGCCATACTACCTAAAGCGCTATACAGATTCAATGCAATTCCAATTAAAATCTCAACATCGTTCCTTATAGAAATAGAAAAAGCAATCATAAAATTTATTTGGAAAAATAAGAGACCCAGAATAGCCAAAGCAATCCTTTGCAAGAAGAGTGAAACAGGAGACATCACAATACCACATCTTTAACTATACTACAGAGCAATAGTAACAAAAACAGTATGGTATTGGCACCAAAATAGACATGTAGACCAATGGTACAGAATAGAAGACACAGAGACAAACCCCATAAATACAGTTATCTCATACTAGACAAAGGCACCAAAAACATACATTAGAGAAAAAATAACCTCTTCAACAAGTGGTGCTGGGAAAACTGCAAATCCATATGCAACAAACTGAAACTAAACCCCTATCTCTTACCAGGCACAAAACTCAACTCAAAGTGGATCAAGGACCCAGGTTTTAGACCAGAGACCTGTGCCTAATAGAGGAAAAAGTAGATCCAAATCTTCATCACGTTGGATTAGGCCCTGACTTCCTTAACAAGACTCCTAAAGCACAAGAAATAAAATCAAAAATCAATAAATGGGATGGATTCAAACTAAAAAGCTTCTTCTCAGCAAAACAATCAATGAGGTGAATAGAGGAGCTACATTTTGGGAGCAAATTTTTGCCACACGCACATTAGATAGAGCACTGATCTCTAAGATATATAAAGAACTCAAAAAACTTCACACCAATAAAACAAACAACTCAATCAATAAATGGGCTAAGGAGCTGAACAGACACTTCTCAGAGGAAGAAATACAATCATTCAACAAATATATGAAAAAAAATGTTTAACATCTCTAGTAATTAGAGAAATGCAAATTAAAACTACTCTAAGCTTTCATCTCATTCTAGTCAGAATGGCAGTTATCAAGAATACAAGCAACAGTAAGTATTGGCGAGGATGTGGGGGAAAGGGCACACTCATACATTGCTGGTAGGATTGCAAATTGGTACAACCAATCTGGAAAGCAGTATGGAGATTGCTTACAAAACTTGGAATGGAACTTCCATTTGACCCAGGTATCCCATTCCTCGGTCTATACCCTAAAGGCTTAAAAATATCATACTACAGTAACAGCCACTATAATGCAGTTTATAGCAGCACAACTCACAATTGCTAAGGAAGCAACCCAGATGCTCCTTAATAAATAAATGGGTAAAGAAACTATGGTATGTATACACAATGGAATATTACTCAGCCATAAAAGAGAATAAAATTATGGCATTTGCAGGTACATGGATGGAGCTGGAGAATATTATGCTAAGCAAAATAAATCAATCCCCAAAAACCAAAGGCCAAATGTTCTCTCTGATAAGTGGATGCTGATCTATAATTGGGAGGCATGGGAAGAATAGAGGAATTTTGATTGGGCAAAGGGGATGAAAAGGAGGAAGGGGAAGTAGGGGTATGGGGGCAAGAAAGATGGTGGAATGAGATGGACATCATTACCCTAGATACATGCATGACTGCACATATGGTGCAACACTACATCATGTATAACCAGAGAAAAGTTGTGCTCCATTTGTGTATAATGAACCAAAATGCATTCTGCTGTCATATATACCTAATTAGAATTAAATAATTAATTAAATTAAAATGATTTTGTCATTAAGTAAATTGATATGAAGATATTAAATTAATTTTGCATTTGTGTAAGAAACTCCATTTTCTTTTCATGGTATATGAATATTTTGTTTTTTGCAGGATTTCATTTGCTAGCTTTTAAAGAATTTTTTGTCTATCTTTATGAGATGTATCACTCTGTAGTTTTATTTCCTTGTGATATCTTTGACTTTGGGATCAGGATAAAACCAGCTTCGTAGAATCTATTGGGAAGTGTTTCCTCTTCTGCTTTCTGAAAGATCCTGTGTGAAATTTTTATTAATTTTTTACTAAATCATTGCTATAATTCATTAATAGAACTAGCTGGGCTTAGATTGGAAAATTTTTAATTACAAATTAAAATATTTTCCCTTGTTATATCCCTATTTATATTTTTCATAAATTAGTATTATTTTATGTAATTTCTCTAATTTATTGACATAAAATTGTTACTAATATTCTATTATTATCCTTTTCGTTTCTCTAAGGTCCACAATGACTTCTGTTTTATTTCTGAGTTTGTATTTTATGTCTTTCTACTTCATTCATGATCAGTCTTGCTAATGATTTATTATTTTATTCCTAAGCCCACAAAATATTCTTTTTTATAAAAGGGAAAAAGAAGGTTTATTGCTTTGCTAACAAAAGAGAAACAAGGGCACTCCTGTCCCAAAGGCTGTGATTCTACCCACTAACAGGAACAGAGGGCTTTTAAAGAGGCAACTCAAAGGCAACATTCCACTGTCCTCTGTTGGAGTTGTAATTCACTTGTTAATTTGGGAGATAGTCATTTCTGAGATCTTCTCCTACCATCGCCAAAGTCTGAATTACTTGTTCCTATGGTGAGTATGTACTCAGGGACAGATAACTCTGCCTAAAATAGGGAAGAAAGGTAATCCTATTTCCCCTGAGATTAGGGAGGGAGAGAGATTAGGGAGGAACAAGGAGAGAGGAAGACAAGGAAACACATCCATTTTAAAAATAAGTCTCAGTGGCAGAGCAGCCAGGGCTATATTTAAAGCATAAAGTGGCCAATGTTACATTTCCCCACTTTCTCCATTCCATTTCTATGGAAAAATAGGTGATGACGTCTCCAAACTGCATCTTACTGAAAGGGGTGAGGTTGGGGGAAGTAGCCCAAAGTCCTTGTTCTCTATCAGGTGGGATGTGGACAGTTAGGGGCATTCAGCATCAGAGTAGTCCAGAGATCCACAGTGGCAGGTGGCAGGTGACTAGACAAAGGTATACATAGGGCAGGGATCATGCAAATGGACAAAGTTGTCATGACTTTCCTGAGTTTAGTTTCCTTTTTGTCGGAGTAGACCATAATGGAACAACCCGTACCATCTCTTAACTCTTTTGCAGCTGGCTCCTAACAAGTTCATCAGCACCACGAATCTTCAGCATGCAAGTGGGGTTCCTTGGAAAGTCAAGCCTGCCCAAGAAAGTCAGAGCAGGGACTATTCTCAGGTCCCATCTGGGTGCCAGATTTGTTGCTGAAAGCTCAGTCCTTGTGGCCAATGCCAATCTAATAATGAGGACAAGGTTTTGAGAAAAAGGAAAAAGAAGGTTTATTGCTTTGCTAGCAAAGGAGAAACATAGGGGACTCCTGTCCCAAAGGCTGTGATTCTCGCCCACAACTTTAGGTGTCAAAAATTTTCTAGTTTTAAAATTTCAATTTATTGATATCTGCTCTAAACTTTATTTCCTTCTTCTACTTTCAGTTTGCTTTCTGCTTGGAGATAAAAAGATAAATTGTCATGGAAATGTAAAGAGTGACTTCTTTCCATTCTCAATTCAGGGAAATGTGCAATTTAGACTGGATCTTGGAAAGGAAGAGTGGATGGTGATTGTGTAGAAATACAATAGGGACAAGGCAGGTGGGGAAAGATTCTAGGCTCACAAGCAAAGGCAGGTGAGAGCAGAGTATGCAGGAAACAGTGAGCAGTCCACTTGGTGAAATAGCAATTGCTATGAATTTATATGTACTAAAGTCTCCAATTAAAAGACAGATGTCTCTCTCACCTTTGTGATGGATTTATCAAATGACATTTTCCCTAAGTTTATTTAATATTAATATTAATCTGTGCTACTATGTACAGTTTTAGAACTTCACATCTTTCTGACGATGAATAAGTTGGATTTATTCCAGGATAGAAGGAGGTTTCCCTATAAGAGAACATAAAAATTTTATCAGATTAACAATGTTGTGCTTTGAATGTGATTTGTCTCTAAAGGCTTGCATGCTGGAAGCTGGGTCCCTGGTGTGGCAGTGTTGAGGTAGCAGAAGCTTTAAGACATGTGGCATAATGAGATACGATTAGGTGGTCAGGGTCACTGCCTTCAGAAGAGATTAATGTGGTTCTCTAAGGACCCAAGGGAATTCCCAGACGAGTGGATTGTCATGAAAAGAGCTGGTCTGGCCGAGTCTCACTTCTTGTCTCACCACGTGTTACTCTCCTTCTCGCGCATGCTCCAACAGGATTCCAACCCCTGTGTTGCGATGTAGCGGAAGGCCTGTCAGACACTGAGCCAGTGGGACCTGATCTTGGATTTTCATCCTCCAAAGATGTGAGTCTAATGAATCTCTTTTCTCAGATATTTTGTTATAGCAACAGAAAATTGACTAAAGCAATAGTAGAAGATACCTTTTACTTTACAATGATAATTTTATAAAGATATCTCCATAGCAAACATCATTCTTAGTGGTAAAATGTTAAAACATGCCTTTAAAAGTAAAGGATAAGTTGCCTTAGTCCATCTTGTTCTGCTATAAAAGAACATCAGAGGGGCTGAGCTGTGGCTCAGTGGTGGAGCACCTGCCTCGCGTGCGGGAGGCACTGGGTTCAATCCTCAGCACCACATAAAAATAAATAAATAAAATAAAGATATTGCATCCATCTACAATAAAAAAATATTTTAAAAAAAAGAACATCAGAGACTAGGTAATTATAATGAACAGAAATGTCTTCGATCATGGTTTTGGAAGCTGGGAAATCCAAGATCAAAAGGCCAGAAGCTGGCCATCATCTTCTTACTGGATCATCCCATAGAGGAAGGGAAAAGAGAGAACAGAGTCCTAACTCAAAATTTCAAACCCTGTTATAATTAGTACTAATCTATTCAGAGGGTGGAGCCCTCCCATTGGACTCCACCTTCTGAGACTGTTGTATTACACATTAAGTTTTCAACACATGCTTTTTGGTGACACATTCAAACCATAGCATAAGAGTCAGATATGTCATTCAGCCCTGCACCTGGGCACCCAGATGGTACAGTAAAAAATTTTAAAACATTTCTAAAAATGAAAATGTAAGAATCTGAAAGGAGAAAATAAAAAATGTTTCTTTTTGAAGATGATAAAAAAAACCCCTAAATTATCTGTGAATCACCTAGGAAAGTTCACAAATTTTTAATACTAATGTACAAATTCAGCAAAGTTACCAGATATAAGATTAACATGTGAAAGGCAATTTCATTTTTATATCAGTAGTAATAAACATCTAGAAATGAAATTTAAAAATGAAACTACTATAACAAAAATAATGAAATGTCAATCCATAATAAACATAAAAATGTACAGGTCTTTATGGTATAAGGTTAATTGAAATACAGTAAAGAAGACATAAATTGAGAAAGGTCATCTATTCATAGACAGAAAGATTCAGTATATGAAAGATATCATTGTTGCTTAGATTGATCTAGACCTATAGTGTTTGTTGTGTAACTTAATTTATATTTATATGGAAATAAAGGATCAAGAATTGCCAAGACACTCCAATTTGCCATAATTTTCCAGGAGCATTTCCTTTAAATGTTAATATACATAGATAAGAAATTCATAGAAAATCAAACTCTTGTGTGGCTTATTCAAAGGTCTTGGATAAGAATTCCAAATAATTTTGGGAAAAGATCTCATTCTTAGATGTTATGCTGCAGCTTAAAATTAAATATAGGGAGTTCATTTTGAATCATCAGTAATTATGCATATTATCACAGTGACATGCGGATTTTTGTAACTTGTGCTTCAACATTGTCAATATGACTTTGAGGATTGTTTCTACCTGGATTTTACCATTTTCCCTTTATTCCTCAAATGAATCATGTATCACTAAAATAAAAGCTTCTATCCAGAAGTATCAGGAAAGTACTGACAAATTGACATCTTAATAACCTTGCACAATGAATGAATAGATCACATCAGAGACTCATTAGTAAAGTTTAAAAAAATCTATTAGAAGGATACTTACAAATGTTCCTGCCTCTAGTTGCATTGCCTGGCATGTGATAAGCAATCATTTTTAATGAATCTCAATAATCAATTATAATCCAGCCACATATATTTCTGGATATCTTCCCTTCTTAGGTATTATAGAAACTTGGTTGTTATTTTTGCAGCATAGTTTAGAAATGTCTTCTTTCAAAAAATATATATTTTATACTGTTTTATATCCCATCATGTGCTTTTCCTTCCTTTTTGCAAGTACAGTCTTTATTTTATTTATTTTTTTTGTACCAGGGATTGAACCCAGGGACACTTAACCACTGAGCCACATCCCCAGCCCTTTTTAATATTTTATTTAGTGACAGGGCCTCGCTAAATTCCTGAGGCTGGTTTTGAACTTGTAATCCTCCTACCTCAGCCCCTTGAGCCACTGTGATTACAAGTGTGAGCCACTGCGCCCAGAAGCAAGTACAATCTTAAGGTTTAATCTCAAATTATGACTGTCTTTGTATGTGTTTGTATGTGTTTACATATATAATTGTTAAAGTATCATCTCTTATTAAGGATATTGAAATGGCAGTTAAATTCAACAAAAATGGCACAAATAAGTGGCCGTATCTCAGCTGATGTGAGGTTGAAACGTGCTGTAACTCACATGTGTAGGGACTGACAGTCATGCTGTGACTACTGCATAGCTGAGCGCAGTAGTGACGGCCTCCATCGTGAGGTGCCGTTTGATCTCAGTAATGTTAAAACATGGAAAGAGTGGACCTTAGAATCGATAAGGTGCTTTCATCTTTCATGACTCAGGTGTAGAACAGGCATTTTGGAAGGAGGCTGAAGCACAAGTACTGCAGTTAGGAAGAATGAATGTGTTCTATTGTCCTGATCGTGGTCTTTTAGCTCAGAAGAATAAACCAGGCGGGTGAGAAAAGAAAAGGATCTTGAATGACAAGAGTGAGTCAGAGCTCATTCCCTAGACAATTTGTTCTTCATCTGGGCACCTTCAGATGGATGGATGTCTTTGTACACTAGGGGGCTCTAACACACAACATGTTGAATGGAAATATTGCTAGACCATTTAAAAAATTTTTTTTTTCCTTAACAAATATTTATTGAGCATGAACTGGTAGGCATAATACTGAACTCTGTAAAGAATACAAAAATGACTGCATTTTCTACTCAACCTTCATGGGATTTACCATTTGGTAAGGGAGATGCAGCATGTGGACAAGTGAGAATAAAGGGAGGCCTGAGACACACTGGAAAACTAGATCAAAGCATCATAAAAATTCAAAAGAGTAGTGAGTACTTGCCTGGATCTTTGGTTCAAATTTCTTTGACTTGGAAAAAATTAAACATTCCTCAATGAAGTGACCAGGTCTTGGAATTCAGGTCTGGGATTTCAGGGGATCCCCCAGACTGATACTTGTAGGAAGGGTAAGAACAAAATCAGCCACATCTTGTCCTTCATAGGTGGCTGAGGTAGTGCACTTCTCTCCTCTGCCCTGTTCTTCCTTATCCTGTCTTCACAGACTTCCTCCTTGCTTTGTCTTCTTTCTTGAGATATTCCACAACATAGTGATTCGGCAGTGACTCTAACATATAGTCTTAATCTTGAAAGTGGCATTCTAGGATAAAGTCATGTGCCACCAACACCTTTTGTTAATATCATTGCATTTTCCAATGTTTGCAGCATTGTATGAGAGGAAGGTTCACAGCCCTTAGAATCAGGGAGAAAAAGGTGTCAGAGCAGGAGCAGAGCTATAGAAACTGGACCTCCTTCCTCTATCATCACACCTGCTTCTTGCCCACTTAACACCCAGCCTATGCTCTTGTCCTATTTTCTGAGCTGCTACAGCATCTGGAGTTATAAATCCATGTTCCAGGAGCTGTGGCAAAAAATTCCCTGCTTTCTCATTTTGATTTTCCTTCTTAGGATTGGTGATTGAGAAACAGCCATATAACAATTCATTTTATTTATTTTAAAACTTTAAAAGAACTATCAAACTTGAAAAGTGGCAAAAATACGATTCCCATATCACATTTACTTAGAGTCAATTAATGTTTGCAATATTTCCTTTCTTTCCTTTTTTATTTCTTTTTCTCTCTGTTGTTATTGTTATAACAACAATAATATTGTTGTTATTGTAGCTGAAACATTAGAAAGTAAGTTAGCAGATATCATAATTCTTTACTCCAAATACTTCAATGTTTACATCCTAATAAGGACATTTCCCTACATAATAATAGCATAGTAATAAAGTTGGAAATTTAACACTGATACATTATTATCTTATATGCAATTCATATTCAAACTTTACCAATTATCTCATTAATGTTCTCCATAGCTTTGTTTTTCTTCTGTTCTGGATCTGATCTATGATCACACTTAACATTTAATTGTTATATCTCTTTTTACCTTCTTTCATTTGTAACTATTCTTTCTTTATCATTAGCATTGGCATTTTTTAGGAGCTTTGGTCTTTTGAATGTCTCTGAATTTGTGTTAGTCTGATGTCTCCACATGATTATATTCAGTTCATGCCTTTTTAGCAGAAAGTTACATGTTCTGAGAATATCAAAGAAAAAGAACACGATTTCCCCTCCTTAGGGATTAAACCACTTTTTATTCTCTAAATTTTCCTATAGCATTACCAACAGAATCTATTTACAGAATACATTTAGTTGCTTAGGACCTCACTAAATGCTGAGGCTGGCTTTGAACTTGAGATCCTCCTGCCACAACCTCCCGAGCCACTGGTATTACAGACATGAGCCACTGTGCTCAGTTGATGTAGTTTTTTTTTTTTCAACTTCATAACAGAATTAGAAGGCAATAAAATAAATCCATTTGAGCATGCCATGTTATGAATTTTGACAACACATATAAGATATGAAATATGTCCATCACTCTAAAAAGTTTCTCCTTCTTTCAGTACCCCGCCCCTACGCCCATAAATTCTGGCCTTGGGAATGACTGATCTGCTTTCTGACACTATGTATTTATGTACCCTAGTATTTTGTATACATGAAATAATAAGGAATGTACACATTTGTGTCTGGTTTCTGTTTCTCTGCACAATACTTTTGAGATTTACTCCTGTTGCTGCACATAGCAGTGATTTATTTTTTATTTCTTATATTTCTTTATTACAGAACAGCATCCCACTGTATGAACATACCATTTTGTTGATCCATGATCTTACTGATGTCTTGTTTACACTTCGTGGCTATTATGAATAAAGCTGCTATGGACATTTATAAACAAGTATTTTTAATTCTTTTAGGAGTCGGATTATCAGGTCATATTGTAGGTGTATTTCTAACCCAGTAAGAACTTTTCCAAGTGCTAATTATCATTATTCATCCACACCAGCAATAGAGAGAGCCCATTTCTCTACACCCTCACCAGTACTTGATATGATCAATTTTTTAAGTTTTAGAATTAGTGGGTATGTAAAGTTTTCTCATAGTGGTCATATTTTGCCTGTTCTTGTTGGCCAATGATCTTAATCACCTGTCCATGTATCATTTATATATCATTTGTAGTGATGTCTCTTTTCAAATGTCTTACCCAGTTATTATTTGTCCTTTATTATTAAGTTGAAGAAGTATTCACTCAGATCTGTGGACTGCAAATATTTTTTGCATTTATTCCCTGCTTTTTCATTTTATTTATAGTATTTTTTGAAGAGCAGTTCCAATTCTGATGAAATCAAACATTTTGTTTCTTTTATGGTTTGTGCAATTTATGAGATGTCTAAGGAAATATATCCTGACATTGTAGTGATTTTCAAATGTTTTCTCCTTGAATTTTTACAGTTTTACACCTGTGTGTGTATATATATATGTGTGTGTGTGTGTGTGTGCTACATGTATCTCAAAACATCATGATGTAACTCATAAGTATATTCAAATTTTACCTTTCAGTTAAAAATTAATAAAATGCAAAAAGTTATGTTGAATATTTTTCCTAAGATATTGATAGTTTTAGCTGGGCATGGTGGCACATACTTGTAATCCTAGCTACTCAGGAGGCTGAGGCAGGAGGATAGAAAGTCCAAGGCCAACCTGGGCAATTTAGTGAGACCCTGTCTCAAAATCAAGAATAAAATAGGGTTGGGGGTGTATCCCAGCATCCCTGAATTCAATCCCCAGTCTCTAGTCCCATACACGCAAAAATTAATTAAATGTATAGTTTTAGCATTACATTTAGGTCTATGATACAATTTGAGAACCTCAGGACTTTTGTCACTACAGCCTCATAAAATTCTCTCTTTTATTAAAAAAGAGCTCTGAGGAGAAGGTTTAGATGTGCCTTTTCCAAATAAAGGTATTCTACACAATCAGGCATTGTATGCATTATATGGAGAGACAGAGAGAGAGAGAGAAAATTGCTTTTGTTGTTTTTTTTCCCTCTGAGCTCTTGATATGTCAGGGGGTACATTGTATCAATGATTTTATTAAATAGTTGATTTTATACCATCTTCATTTTTCTTTCTTCCATTTTTTGTTTGTTTTTTGTAGAACTGGGAAGTAAACTCAGGGGGCATTCTACCCTTGATTGATCTATGTCTCAAGCCCTTTTTAAATTTTTCAGTTTTGAGACACAGCCTTGCTCAATTGCTGAGGCCTGCCTTAAAATTCCAATCCTCCTGCCTCTCCCTCCTCAGTAGCTCAGGATTACAGGCCTGGGTCACTGTTCCTGCCTCAGTGTTCACTTTTCATAGGTCTCTGTGAAGGTTCATAAGAAGAATGTTTGCAATTTTGATACTTCATTCCTCCTTGTGTTACTGCTGCTTTTAGCAACAATCAATAATCCACATGTGCCTGTGAGCATCGTGTACAAACCAAGCTGATGCAATAAATCAAGACCCATTTGAGTGGCAAGTCTAGTAACTCCTCCCAAACCAGTCCTTACAATGCATCCTTTCATACCTGAGCTCCTTGGCAGCTGGGGACCAAAACGTGTGAGATTCTAAAGAAAAGCAATCTTTCAAACTAAAGAGAAACACCCAGGTATAAAACAGTTTTCAAAACTGTACCTCATGTGCACAGCGCATGTCCCTGAAACAACTGATGAGGAAATAAAGCCCTGATATTTAAGTCAATAATCATTTTTTCACTTTTCTTTTTGATATAGTACATTTTCATGGTTAGAAGGAAATAACACACTGAAATGACCGTAAGGGAAGAAAAGGAAATGGCAGTCCCTGAGGGTGGAAAAACAAAGGCATAGGCACTGAGAGGGGAAACAAAAACCAAATGACTCTAGGAAAAAGGATTCCAAAATAATTGCATGGTATTCCTATTAGGTTTTATATTAATACGAAAAGCTATGAGTCAGATTTCTAATTAAAAGTCTTCTAATAATTTGTAAAGATAAGAGATTCATTGGATAAATTCAGTAACAATATTCAAGATTACCTAATATTGAATGCACATACAATAAATAGCAAAGAATTTTGCAGCCATATTTCAATTGTTGAGTTCTGTATTTGAATATTTTAGCAGCCTCATTCAGGAATAGTAATATCAAATAAATTGCACATATTAAAAGTACACAGTTGGCACAACTGTGAATCCATTACCACAATCAACATAACAAGTGTCAATCACACTCAGATTTTTCCTGTCCCTTAATACTCTTTCCTCCTGCCCATCTGCACTACCTAACTGCCCTCAGGCAACCACTGATCTGCATTCTTTCATTAGAGAGTTCTAGAATTTCATATAAATAAACCCATTCCATATGTGCCCTTTGTTGCCTGGCTTTGAAGGCATCCACTGTTTACTTCTTTTTATTGGTGAATGGGATTCTACCTTATCAGTATAAGTCATAAATTGTCTATCCATTCACTTGTTGATGAATATTTTTTCCCAGTTTTTGGCTACTATGTGGAAGTTTTCTGTGCACATTCAAAAGCATGGAAGCTTATTTCTCAATAAATATCTCAGAGTGGAAGGGCTGGATAATGTAGCAGGAATACGTTTAACTTTTCAAAACAAAACCAAACTATTTCACAAAGTAACAGTACTATTTTATCTGCCGTCTAGCTGCTGTGAGAGTTCTAGGTGCTCCACATTCTCATCAAAGCTTGGTAGGGTTGGTCTTTTTAATTGTAGCCTATTAAATTTATTGATTTAGTTTTAGTCATCTAAGAAATATGAGGTAGTGTTGCCAGGATTAATTATCACTGCCCGATATCCAGTGCCTTAAAACCATTGCTTCTTAGGTTTTGTCTTTTTTCAAGCATTATAATTGTACAGAGTATTTGGGTTCATTTTGACAAAACAATATATGCAAGGAAATTGATTTCAATCCTCATTCCTCCCTCTCTTTTCCTTTCCCTCTTCTCACCCTCCACTCCTCTCTTTTATTGATCTTGTCCTTTTTTAAAAATTTCATTTATTGATTGATTTATTCTAATTAGGTATATATTACAGCAGAGTTAATTTTGATCCATTGCACACAAATACAGCACAACTTTTCATTTCTCTGATTATACACCATATAGTGTTGCACCATATGTGCAGTCATACATGTACCTAGGGCAATGATGTCCATCTCATTCCACCATCTTTCCTGTCCCCATGTTTGCTCCCCACTCCTCCCTCCCCTTTGCCCAAAGTTCCTCCATTCTTCCCATGCCCTAGCCCCTTATGGATCAGCATATCAGAGAGGACTTTCGGCCTTTGGTTTTTTGGAATTGCCTTACTTTGCTTAGCATGATGTTCTCCACTTCCATCCATTTACCTGCAAATGCCATAATTTTATTCTCTTTTAATGCTGAGTAATAGTCCATTGTGTATATATACTACAGCTTCTTTATCCATTCATCTGTTGAGGGGCCTCTATATTGCTTCTACAGTTTGGTAATTGTGACTTGTGCTGCTGTAAACATTGAAGTGGCTGCATTTTAAGGTAGTTTAAAGCTGGACGTTAGTAAGCCTGTCCCGTTATTCCACCTTTTCCAGAGTCTCCCCCAACTTACATCAAGAAAATACTTAGCAAGAGAAAAATAAAACATGAAGCAAACAAACAAATTTTCACTCACCAGTACAGTGTTTTAGTCTTGGCAGTATCTGCTCAGCTGAGAATCTGCCCCAGCAGCGAGCACAACGTCACCATATCAAAGCTCCCTTAGCAAACCCCTCAGCATCTGTACTCCTTGGCCCGAGCTGATTCTTCTCACTTCATACAACATACATGTTTAGATTGAATAAGTAACAGCCTGGGGACACAGAAAGTAGAGACCAGTCATGCCTCCGGGAGATCTCTCTTGACCTCTCCAATTAGAGTCTCCTCTAGGTATTTCACACTATGTCACCATGGTGTCATTCCTGGATCGTACTTATTGCTACTTGATATTTTCTTTTTAATCATTTTAAAAACCTATCTGTCTCTCTGAACTAGCATTCTCTCCCTGAAAGCTTACTCAGGGTCTATTTTCATCACTCAGAATATCTGGCCCATACCAAGTGCTCAGGAAAATATGTTGAAAGTATTTTCCAACTCTGCCCTCAGAACGACTGTTGCTCCAATAGAAAGAGTTCCAAAAGAAACATCAACTCATGAAAAAAGTCACATCATAATGGAGCACCACGTAACTGATGTTACATTCCATCTCTGCTTATGGCTTATTTTTTTCTGTCATCTGAGACACTTTCTGGAAATTGTATCTAATGTCTTTCCACCAGCAATTATATTCATGGTGCTTCACATTTTCTGTTCTGGGGTTTGTTTTATCCTGGTCTCAAAGTCAAAGTAACACCTTCCTCTGGTACCCAAACCATGGGAGAAAGAAAACAACCTCTTTCCTGGAGTTTATTTTTTCTATAAACAATCTCTATACTTCATGTTTTGCTTATTTCCCCCCGCACCCCACATTCTCCTGCCAAATCCCAGATATTTTTTCCTAAACAGTCCTGTACCTGAACCTTTCTATTTCCTCAGCTACATATTCAGTTCAAGCAAAAAATTTTGCTTTCCCTAACAGGTCAGCCTGTTTCCAACTTCCGCTTCTGCTCCATTCTACCCTGGAGAGTGTTCCCAACGTAAACCCTAACATGTTATTCGTTTGAGAAACTAATGATCTAGGAAAGGGCTGCAAATGAGCAGCCTATGGTTCTAATTTAGAAGGGATATATATTTTGTTTGGCTTCCTCAGATTTAAAACTAATTTTTAGCCATTGTAAAATAACCAAGAGATTTTATATCAAAATCCATATTTTTGATTTCTCATGAAAACTTAAAAGATTTGCAAACACTAACCCAGGCTTCTATGAGGCAGTCAACTGTGGAGTATTTTCTGCTCCCTATAGATGAGGTAAACTTTCCAGTTTGCCATA
>PVHX01016964.1:0-41526 GCA_004024805.1 Geosciurus inauris | reverse complement strand
ATAGATACAATGTCTTTATTTTTTATTGCTTTGTATGTGGTGCTGAGGATTGAACCCAGGGCCTCACGCATGCGAGGCAAGCGCTCTACCGCTGAGCTACATACAATCCCAGCCCCTTGTAACAGCTTTTTATGAAGTGTTTGCTTTTTCCTGGGTGTTCTAACTTGTCTCGAGATGACTTGGGTGGGAGGACATGTGGAAGTTCTGTGTGACCAGGCCAGTTTAAGTAAGGGATAAATCCATGGTGGGGGTGGAACCAGCTCCTGTGGACACTGAGGGGCAGCTTCACTCTAACTCCTAGGGTGCCCTGCCTGAGGTTTGCCAGCCCCAGGTTCCTGCCCTGGGTACATCGTGCTGGTTGTCAAGGCCTTGGCATCAGCTAGGCCTGGGCCCCATCCCAGGCCACCCTCTGAGGAAGGTACTGCTACTCCCCAGGGTGGCCAGGTGAGACCTGCGAGGCCAAAGGCCTGTTTCCCTTGTCACACACCGGGGGCCTGTCTCTTGGGTGCTAGGCTGTGTGCAGAACAGGGCACGGGTGGGAGGATAGACGGAAGCTCCGAGGTCACGCTGCACTTGTAGGCAAGTGAGTGCTTTGGGGGAGGTGTCCTGCAGAGCCGCTCTTCAAATTGAGGTCCGGAGGGAACAAAGGAAGCCCTGGCTGATGGGCCTGGTTGGGTGGTGTGCAGAGCCGTCGGGAGGGGTCTGTACGCTGCCCACTGGCCGCTTGTGCTGGAGACTCTGGGGCTTGACTCCCTCAGAATGGCTCCAGGCCTCTGAGAGGGCAGCCCAGTCTCTAGAGTGAGGAGCCTCTGGCCGCTCTGCCTCTGACAGGTGCCGGGCTCCCTGCCTCAGCCTCACCTGCACCTGGTTCCCTTCCCAGGATTCACATCAACAGGCAGCTGGAGGTGGAGCCGGAGGAGCCCGAGGCCGAGGACAAGCAGAAGCCCCGGCGGAAGCCCAAGAGGGGCAAGAAGGAGGCGGAGGACGGCCTGGGCGCCAGGCCCCAGCTGGAGGTGGCGACAGAGCCTACGTCGGACGGCCCCGCTGGGGTGCTCATGGTGGAAGTCGAGAACGTCGTCCATGAGGACTTCCAAGTCACCGAGGAGGTGAAAGTGAGTGGGTGCGCCTCTCATGCGGCTCCCTCGAGTGGCCCCGCGGCCTGGGCAGGAGTTGTCGCCTGTCCCAGGACCAGGCCGAAGGAGGAGCTGGGCCACTAAGGAGAGGGCGGGCCAGGTCTTCCTGCTACGGGAGTCCCCCGTTGTCACCTAGCACCTCTGCCGCAGCGCCACCCTCCGGCCGCAGCACAGCGAGGGTCAGCCTTAGCATCCCCACCTTGGCTGTCCCGCTTCCTCTTTGTGCCGAAAGCCGACCCTCGACCCTCACTGTCCCGGGGGGCCATTAGCAAGCTGATCACAGCGTGGTGTATGTGGCCCCTGGGTGGCCTGGTGTCACGGGGTGCCTTCCTGAGGAGAGCACAAGCCAATGCAGCCAGCAGGGCTGGTCTGGTCCCTTTGAGGTTGTCCCTGGGGCTCTGCTGAGAGCGCTGGGGGAGGAGTGTGGGATAGCTGGCCATGTCTGCTGTGGCTGCTGCATTGTGCTGGCCTGGGAGGACTGTCCCACACACGGCCACACGGGGCTCTTGAGACCCATGCCGAGGTGGAGACGCCTTGTGGATCTGCCCCATTGGCCCTTTGTGGCTGTTGAGCTTCTCAGCAACCTGGTGCAGCTGAGCGACAGGAGGTAAAAGTTCATTTTATTTTCAGTCATCTAAACTTAAAAGAGCTGCCCGTGCCAGGCGTGGTGGTGCACACCTGTCATCCCAGCACTTAGGGAGGCTGAGACGGGAGAATCGCAAGTTCAAAGCCAGCCTCAGTAACGGCGAGGTGCTGAGCAACTCAGTGAGACCCTGTCTCTACATAAAACACAAAATAGGGCTGGGGAGGTGGCCCAGTGGTCGAGTGTTCCTGAGTTCAATCCCCGGTACCTTGGTAGTGCACGCCTGTCATCCCAGTGGCTGGGGAGGCTGAGGCAGGAGGATCAGAAGATCGAAAACAGCCTAGCAACTCAGCAAGGCCCTAAGTAACGCAGAGAGACCTTGTCACAAAATAAAATATAAAAAAGGGCTGGGGAGGGGGCTCAGTGGTTAAGCGTCCCTGGGTTCAGTCTCTGGTACCAAAAAAAAACCCAGCTTGGCCACCGGCTCTGCTGCAGCAGACAGTGCGGTGTTGGTGTCGCCTGAGAATCTGTAGTGGGGCGGGCTGGGCTGGCCTTGCCAATGCTGTGGTGAGAGGGGTCAGATGGCCCCCAGTGGAGAACTCAGTTTAGGGTCACACCGGTGACTAGGGACCAGCTGGACATCATCCAGCATGACTGGCAAGCACTATAGCCACTTGTGTGCTCGTGGGCTATGCCTTGCCCGGAGCCTGTGGTCTTCTGGCAACGAGCAAGGTGTGAGTCTGGCGCTGTGAGCTGTGTCCAGTGACGCTGGCCTCACAGTGGCCCCCAGAAGTGGCGAGAAGGAGAACAGCCTCTGTCCCGCCTACGGCAGGGGGCCCGTGTGTCTGCAGAGCCTGTGCGAGGTTCCAGGAGGAGCTGGGCTCAGCGCCTGCTGGCGCGCCGCTGTCAGGGTGGGACGAGGTCGGGGAGCAGAGCGCCAGGGGCAGGAGGAAGCCGGCGGGCCCTTTTCTCCCAAGATGGTGTGTTGCAAGGCCCGAACTCAGAGGGTCTGAGAGACAGGCTTCGGTTTTAGCTTTCGCTCCTTGAAAGTTAATGTCCTTGCGGATCTGGGCTCTCCTTGGTCTCCAAGGCCAGATGTAGCCTTGGTGGGCAGGGAGCTGATGGAGTGGCAGGTGGGAGGGCTCCGGGGCCACACCTCCGTTGGCCTTGGCTTCTCGGCCATGCAGCCATCTGGTCTCCCCGCTCACCAGGCCCTGACCGCCGAGATTGTGAAGACCATCCGGGACATCATCGCTCTGAACCCTCTCTACAGGTCTGTCCCCCATGTGAGTGGCTGGCGGGCCCCAGGGTCAGGCCGGGCCTGCCTGAGACCCTTTATGTGACAGGGTGGCAGGGGGCATTCTGAGAGGACCATCCTGCAGAAAGCAGGGCAGGCGTCCTGACGCAGGGATCCTGCACCCAGGGACCTGGGATGCTTCCCGCTCCTGCCCCTTCCTGGTGTGGCCTGGGGCCTTTGCTGTCATCAGCTAGCGGTGGAGACAGGGACAGCCGCCCCACTGCAGAGGAGCTGGCACAGGAAGTGTGGGTGCGGGCACACCAGGCCCTCTTGGCGCTGACCTTGGAGGGCGGGGCAGCAGCACGGGAAGGTCTGGGCCCCGCCGGGGACAGCAGTGCAGTGAGGATGAAGGGCTGGCTGCCGTGGCAGTGTACCCCCTTGTCCCGTGCAGGGAGTCCGTGCTGCAGATGATGCAGGCCGGCCAGAGGGTGGTGGACAACCCCATCTACCTGAGTGACATGGGTGCTGCGCTGACGGGCGCTGAGTCCCATGAGCTGCAGGACGTCCTGGAGGAGACCAATGTAAGTGACCTGCCTGACCTGCCCGCTGCGCCCGTGCTGTGCTGGGTGGCGGGCATCCCCGAGGCTCAGTGCTGCAGTGACTGTGGCCAGTGGGCTCTGTGGGGCTGTGTGGCTCCTGGCGCCTGCCTGTCCGCATTTCTGTCCTTGGGGTGTTGCCTGCCTTGCCCTTCCCAGCCACACTGTGGGACCCTCTCGGCCTTGGCTGCAGGCCCCAGGGCCTCGTCTGGAAGGCGTTTTCAGGACAGTGCTGGTGGGGAGGCGTGGGCGGCTCCAGCAGCTTCCTCCCTTGCTTGGCAGCTCGGGGTGTCGCTGTCACCACCCTGCATGTGCGTACGCCGATGCCTAACCGTGTTGCGTGCGCTCCCTTTCTTGGCAGATCCCCAGGCGGCTGTACAAGGCCTTGTCCCTCCTGAAGAAGGAGTTTGAGCTGAGCAAGCTGCAGCAGCGCCTTGGGCGGGAGGTGAGCCAGCAAGGTGGCTGCCCTGGGGAAAGATGGGTGACCTGGTCTAAACTCCTGGGCTCACGCGAGCCTCCTGCCTCAGCCTTCCAAGTCTCTGGGGCCACAGGCACCACTGCACCTGGCCAACTCTGTCTTGGGGCCGAGAAGCTCTCTGGCCTTTTGTTCTGGGCTGTGAAACTGTCCCAGAGTCATGAGCCCACAGGGGACAGGGGCGTGGTCTCAGGTCTGTCCCAGGTCCTGGTGAGAGTGTCTGTGTCCCATGTCCATCCCCCCCATTGCTGGCTGGAGGCGGGAACCAGGCTGGAGGTCTGGACTGCTTCTGTGCAGGTCCTCAGAGGCCCAGCTGGCTGCACTGGTGCCCGTCCGCGGCCGGCCTGGAGCGGCGGTCTCTGAGCAGCAGGGTTGTTCGGGTGGGACTTAGCTTTAGATGGAGCTCATGCCACCTTGATTTGGCAGCCCGCGAAGCCAGCCCAAGGAAGCAGGGCAGCGGGCGAGTTGCCATGGGCCTGTGCCTTCTTGCCGAGCGAGGAGCGGGACGCCAGCCTGTCTTCCCACGGCACCTGCGTCCCCGCGCTGCCTGGCTGGGTCCGCCTGGGGACCCGGGCCGCAGTAGCAGGACCCCACGTCCTTATGAGCCGGGGCGGGAGTGCTGCTCAGTGCGGAGCCCACCTGCCACACGCCAGGCCCTGGGCCATCCCCGCAGCGCACGTGCAGAGGGAAGATAGAGTGGGCCGCACACGGCTTCCTCCCAGGTCCTGCGGGCAGGGCCGACCTGCTTGCCGCCGCCCTGAGCGCAGCCCCGTGCCTTTGCAGGTGGAGGAGAAGATCAAGCAGACGCACCGCAAGTACCTCCTGCAGGAGCAGCTGAAGATCATCAAGAAGGAGCTGGGCCTGGAGAAGGAGGACAAGGACGCCATTGAGGAGAAGTTCCGGGAGCGGCTGAAGGGGCTGGTGGTGCCCAAGCACGTCATGGACGTCGTGGACGAGGAGCTGAGCAAGCTGGGCCTGCTGGACAACCACTCCTCGGAGTTCAAGTGAGCACCGGCCCCGTGCGGACCCTCCTTGCCCAGCAGTGGGCGCCCAAGGGGAGGCTCCGGGCAAGCCGCTTCCCTCGCCCTGGCTGCAACCTGCCACTGTCCCTCACGTGACAGCTGACCAGGTGTTGGCTTGGTGATCGCGGCCCTGGGCTGGCCCTGGAGCGGCGTGAGTGCAGGGTGCCGGCTCAGCTTTCGCCGCAGGGACACTTTGCTTCTGTCCCCAGAGCAGCTGGGAGGTGCTCAGGCCACAGACCTGGCCTGCCGAGCTTGAGTCCCTGGGGGACCCTGGGCTGCACCCCACCTGGCACGGTGCGCCCCAGCGCGCACGGTGGAGCTGCCCGGTCGCTCGCACGGCTCACTGCCTGTGGCCCAGGAGCCGAGCCTCTCAGCAGGGCTGTTGCCCGGAGGTGGCGAGGCCTGGGCGCAAGGACTTGTCAGTGGGCTTGGTAGCAGAGCTGGCGGGCCCTGGGACAGCTCTCAGGCTTGGTGGCACTGGAGATTGACCCCAGGTGATTCTACCTGAGCCGCATCCCAGAGCTTCTCATTTTGTAGATGGGGTCTCGCTGAGTTGTCCGGCTGCCTCGGCCCTTGAGGCCCTGGGGTTACAGGTGTGTGTGCAGCTCAGCAGGCTTTGGGACAGTCTGTCCTGGCCAGGGCAGGACACCTGGGTGTCTTTAGGCTGCCAGGCCGGACCTCCTGGCTCAGAATACTCCGGAGGGCCTTGGATTTTGGTTCCCACACCAAGGGCGTACCGACTCCTCTGCTGGGGTGACGTCTAAACGCCCACTGGGGCTGTGTCCCGTCTGCTCAGTGCCTTGGTACCGTCTGCCATGTCGTCTCAGTTCCGGGGTTGGGGTCCAGTGGAGGTTTCTGTAGTCCCCACGAGGCCTCAGGGAGCCACGCCCGGCCTCTTCCTGCTCCGTCCCGTCTTCAGTGCCAGCAGCACAGCGCCCTCCAGGCTGCCTCTGGCTCTGACTCTGCCGCTTCCCTCCTGAGGATGCCATGGTGACGCTGGGCCCCAGTGACCCAGAGTGCCCCCTTCTGCAGGCGAAGTGTTCCTCGGGTGGGTGGGCTGTAGATGTTGGGGGCCGTGTGTACCCCTGCAGGTGCCGTGTCCTCCCGGGGGGCTTGGGGAGCTTGGGGATCAGCCCTCCAGGACCGGAGCTCCCTCCTCCGGGGGCTGTGCAGGCTGCGCAGTAGGCTCCGTGTGAGGTTCCACAGAGCCGCAGGAGAGCTGCTTCACTAACTGGGTTTGGGGCCCTTCCTTGGGCACTGTCCCCCAGGCCCTGGCACCTATCTCACCAGGGTGGCCGCAGCAGGCCTCTGGCCAAGCCACTGCCTGGTGGAGTTCTCCCATGGGGCTTTGTGTGTCCCCTGTGTGAAGCCCCAAGCATGTGGCCCAGCGGGCCATGTGACCTGGGCAGCCTGTGCCCCAGAGGGCGGTCTGGGCAGCACATGGCTGTGCCACCGCAGTGTCCGCGTTCCTCGGAGCAGTTCCTCCCCAAGGTCGCGAGGTCTCTGCTCCCCATGCCGCCCCTGCTTGCTGTGGCCCAGGGTGGCTGCCACCTAGCTCACGGCCCCTAGCCTCAGTCTCCCCTTTTGCCTGGGGTCTGATTCCTCCCCTTCCTAAGCCTTGCCCCTCGCGTGTCCCCTCAGTCCTGGGCCCTAAGGGGACTCAATGCACATTAAATCTCAGAGGGCCTTTCCTGCTGCATGTCCAGTGCTTGGCTGAGGACAGCGGGCAGGGTACCTGTCCCAGGAGCAGCAAGAACCCTAGGTGCCCATCATGATGGCTTTCCAAGGCATCGGCCGCCCGGTGGCTTTGCCCGCATGGGCCCCGTGTTGCCCTTGGCGAGCACCAGCAGAGTGGTGGCAAAAACCTGCCGCCACACGGCTGCCCTGGCAGGCGTGCGCCCCTGTGCCCGGCTCCTGGTGCCCTTTGAAGCCCACTCACCAGGCTCTGTTGTGGCAGCGTCACCCGCAACTACCTGGACTGGCTCACATCCGTGCCCTGGGGCAAGTACAGCGAGGAGAACCTGGACCTGGCCCGGGCCCGGGCGGTGCTAGAGGAGGATCACTACGGCATGGAGGACGTCAAGAAGCGCATCCTGGTGAGGCCTGGCCCGGGTGGCCTGTCTGCCCTCCTGGTCTGTCACCCTGTCAGTCCCCACCTCCAGCCCTGCGGCCATGTGACCATGGTGCTTGTGTCTCCAGTGGTGGGTTCCGGCACTCACCCCTGCAGGCACCTCAGGCCTACGTCCTGGGCGCCTGCTCAGTGTACTCAGGACACGTGAGGGAACAAGGACTGTTGTAGTCTGGACTCTGTATCTGGTGGTCCTGTGCTGTGAGGGCCACCTGGTGAGGGGCCGAGGGAGCTGGCAGGGGTAGTGATGCTGAGGGCGGAGGACCGGCCCTCCGCCCCGCCACTGGGAAGGGCTCACGGATTTGCTACGAGGATAGAAGTTGTGCTGGGGGCAGCAGATACCAGACAGGATGGGTGACAGAACAGGAGCCAGAGTCATCTGAGGGAGGTGTGGCAGCTGGGCTGCAGAGCACACTGTCGGCAGGCTGGGGCGGGCCTTGGCGCAGCCTATTCAGATGTGCTGACCCTCCTGGCGGGGAGGACAGCTCCAGCCAGCCCTTTGGAACAGGCCCAGTGCCCTCTTCTTTTTTTGGTGCTGGGGATTGAACTCAGGGGCACTCGATCCCTGAGCCACATCCCCAGCCCTATTTTGGGTTTTATGTAGAGACAGGGTCTCACTGAGTTGCTTAGTGCCTCGCAGTTGCTGAGGCTGCTTTGAATTCACGATCCTCCTGCCTCAGCCTCCCTAAGTGCTGGGATGACAGGCATGGCCCCTGCGCCCGGCTCCCAGTGCCTTCTTGAAGCTCAGGCACCCGGAAGGCAGTGAGGGGTGAGCTGCACTGGCTCCTAGGGAGGGAGGCCTCACCTGCTGAGCCCGCCTCTGCCTGCAGGAGTTTGTGGCCGTCAGCCAGCTCCGTGGCTCCACCCAGGGCAAGATCCTGTGCTTCTATGGACCCCCCGGCGTGGGCAAGACCAGCATCGCCCGCTCCATCGCCCGCGCCCTCAACCGGGAGTACTTCCGCTTCAGTGTCGGGGGCATGACCGACGTGGCCGAGATCAAGGGGCACAGGTAGGCCTGGGCACCGCCTGTCGCGCTCACCTCGGGCTCCTGCCGCGGGCGGGCGGGCTGCCAGGCTCTGCAGCTGCCTGCCGGCACCAGCTCTGCTCCCACTGGAGTGAGTGACTGCAGTCGGGTGGGTCCAGGCAGGCGGCCTGGGCCCCACACCCACTTCTCAGCCCTGGAGAGGGCGCTAGGCCAGGCTCCTCGGAGGCCCCATGTTACAGCTGGTGTCCCGGCGCTCTGCGCCCTGCCCAGCTGCGCCTCACGGCCTGGCGAACGCCTGGGCACCTGCCTGTACTCTCCTGCATTCAGACCCAGGTCTGGACCTGGAGCCTGTGTCCAGCGAGCCCGTGGCCGTGGTGGGCAGTGAGGGTGCTGCTTTCTGAGGGCCTCCTGCTGCCCCAGCCTCTGGGCGGTGGCTCTGAACAGCACAGCCGTGGCTTTGGTGGGAGCCGTGCATCTGCTCAGGGTTTGCCCTGCTGTGCACGGAGCTCCGTGGGCGTGAGGCCTGGGCTCTGTCCCAGCACCACGGAGAGGAGGAGATTCAAGTGTGCTGCGAGGTGACGTCTCTGGTTTCTGCAACATGGCAGGCTTGGTCCTGCCTCAGTGCTGGCCGTCCAGCTGCCGAGGCTCATGGGCACACCTGCAGCCTCCTTTTAAGGGGAGGGGCTGTAGGAAAGCAGGAGGACAGGAGCCAGGACAGCTTGTGGCCAGGGGAAGGAGTGGGTGCCAGAGAGTCCGGCTGTGCTCTTCATGGGCGTGTGGCTGCCCGCAGGCCCCGTGGCCTCTGGCTCAGGGATGCCTAGGAGCTGCAGGCAGAGGCCACTCCCTGGAGGCAAGGAGAGACCTTGGCAGAGCCGAGGAGCCAGTAGTCATCCTCTGACGTGGAGGGGAGTCACAGGAGAGGAACCGAGGACACAGAAGGGCAGGGGCAGGTGGGAGGCATTCTGTGATGACGTCAGTCTGGGTTCCCAAGGCAAGGACAAGGATGGAAACTGATAGCTGCAGCCCTCCACGGTGCCCGCTGCCCTCTGATCGAAGCCCAAGTCATCTTTGAGGGCCATGGGCCCCTGCACCCCGTCCTGCCCCCTCCCTGCCTTCCCTCCCTCACCTCCCCCTGCCCCAGCAGCTCCTCACTGTGCCTCCAACACGCCAGGCTTGGTCCTGCCTCAGGGCCTTTGTATAAGCCGCGCCTCAGCCGGGAGGGCTGCTCCCCACACCTGGTGGCTGCCTCTCCCTGGGTATTTTTGTGCGCACCACGAGACATTGCTGACGCCCCAGCCCGCTTTCCTCCTCCCCCGCAGGTGAGGTCTCCATACCTCATGATCCCCCTCCTTCCTGGCCTCTGCCCTGCTGGGCCTCCGTGCGGCAGCACAGGATCCTGCCTGTCTCAGGTGTCCTTGCCCAGTGCCAGGCCCCTTTGCTGGGCAGAGCAAGTAGCTTATCAGGAAGCCCATGGAGGGAAGGTGCCAGGCTGTGGCCAGGCCTGGGGACATGCCTTATATGCCTGTAACACAGGCCTGGACAGCTGCCGGGCAGCTGTGCCTTGTGGAGACTTGGGCAGGGCTGCTCTCCGCTCTGCCAGGAGGGGGACGAGGCTAGGTTTTGGCATCTGGGTAGAAGTTGCAAGCCGCTGGTTGGGACCCAGGGAGCCCTGTAGTCCAGGCCTCCTGAGTCCGGCTGGGAACCTGCGACTCTGGCTCAGGCGTGAAGAGGGTCAGGGTGACTGTTCAGGGGGTGAGGGGAGCACCTCTGCCACAGCAGCATGTGGGTTTCCTCGTTGCCCGAGTGCACAGTGTGCTGAGGTCCTGGGGTCCTTGGATGGGCTCCTGACCCAGGTGTGCCCCTGCGGTAGGCGGACCTACGTGGGGGCCATGCCCGGGAAGATCATCCAGTGCCTGAAGAAGACCAAGACCGAGAACCCCCTGGTCCTGATAGACGAGGTGCGTGCCCGGCCTGGCCTCCAGCAGTCGCTGCCGAGCTGCAGCCCCCCACTGCCTGGGACACGCGTGCTCCAGGGCCTGCAGCCCAGGGCACAGGGCAGCCCCCCCACGGAGTGCCAGCACTGTGGGCAGCCCCCGCACTGGGCTGCCGGACGCTGGCTGTGACGGAGCTGGGGCGGAGTGCCAGTGCTACCTGCCTTCTGCCACTCCAGGTGGACAAGATTGGCCGGGGCTACCAGGGGGACCCCTCGTCAGCACTGCTGGAGCTGCTGGACCCAGAGCAGAATGCCAACTTCCTGGACCACTACCTGGATGTACCTGTGGACCTGTCCAAGGTGTGTGTCCCACTGCCTGGGGCTCACAGGGCGGGGGCTGGCCAGTCCACCTGAAGTGGCGGCACCTGGCCACCTTCCCCAGGTTCTGTTCATCTGCACGGCCAACGTCACTGAGACCATCCCCGAGCCACTGAGGGACCGAATGGAGATGATCAACGTGTCTGGCTACGTGGCCCAGGAAAAACTGGCCATTGCAGAGGTGAGGGCCAGCACCCCTGCTGTCCCCGGCCCAGGAGCAGGAGCTGCCTGGCTTGGGTACAGGCTCTCCAAACACCTCTGTGCCTGCCTGGTGCTGGGCCCTACGCCTACAGTGGCCTACGTCACAGAAGTCCACTTACGGGAGCTGCAGGGTCAACGTGGGCCCCCAGCAGGGGCAGTGCGGGGCGTGCAGTAGCAGGTAGATGAGGCCAGAAAGCCAGAAGGGAGACCAGGCGCGGGTGTCCCTGGGCGCACCCTCCTGCCTCAGGGTCATACTGCTGTGCTGGTAGCTGCCCTCGCGTCCCCTCCCTGAGGTCACATGGAGCTGCCTGCCTGCCGGAGACACTGCATGGGCGCAGGAAGCGCCCTCACTTGCTGTTGATGTGCACGCTTGGAGTGCCCACCTGGACTGGGGGACCGCAGCAGCGCAGTGGCCTCTTTGGTGAGGTGCTTGGTTCCATCTGGAGCAGGATCTCATCGTTTCTGGAAAGGGGCTGCGGAGGAGGCGTCTTACTCCCCAGCTCCAGCGCCCCTGCCCTGCTGCGCCCTCAGTGCCTGGGGACTGGAGGATGGGAACATGGGACTGCTCAGGCTCTAGGGACCAAGCCCAGGGTAGGATGACTGGCTCTGGACCTGTTTCGGATGCCTTAGGCCACACGCCAGAGGGCAGGGCCACCGTGGTGGAGCTGTGCTGGGCTGTGGGTGGCCCTGGAGCCCACGGCCCCGTCTTGTTTGCTGAGGCCAGCAGGCACACGGACAGTCAGCACCCAGAAGCTGGGGTCCCTTCCTGTAGAGTGGCACCCAGCACGACGGGGACAGGAAGAGGGTCTGGGTAGATGCAGTAGAGTAAGAAAAGCAGGTGGGGGCGTGACCTGCAGGGCCAGGCGCCTGTAGCCCTGCCAGCCTGGCCCCTGGGCTGCCTCCCCTGCTCACCCTGCGGACGAGCTTCAGGAGGCCCCACTTGGGGTCCCGTTGGTCTCATCTGCCAGCCAGGCCCCAGGCAGGCAGGTGGGGCCCAAGGCCCGGCAGCACCCTGGCCCTGACAGCGCTCCTCTCGCAGCGGTACCTGGTGCCTCAGGCCCGCATCCTGTGTGGCCTGGACGAAAGCAAGGCCAAGCTGTCCTCGGACGTGCTGACCCTGCTCATCAAGCAGTACTGCCGGGAGAGCGGCGTCCGCAACCTGCAGAAGCAGGTGGAGAAGGTGAGCTGGAGGCCCCGCCCCGGCCCCGCCCCGGCCCGCTCCAGCCCCGCCCACCTGCGCCCCCTCCGCCCAGGTGCTGCGGAAGTCGGCCTACAAGATAGTCAGCGGTGAGGCTGAGTCTGTGGAGGTGACTCCCGAGAACCTGCAGGACTTTGTGGGGAAGCCCGTGTTCACGGTGGAACGCATGTACGATGTGACACCGCCCGGCGTGGTCATGGGCTTGGCCTGGACCGCCATGGGTGAGCTGGACCCCGGGGTTGCATGGGGACAGGGGCTCCAGGGGAAAGCTCACCATCCCTTTGGTTGTCACACTGAACCCCTTCCCACTGAGTAATGCCGGGACGCATGGGCAGCCCCAGCCTGGGCACCAGACAAGACCAGGCAGCATGGGTCCCTGGAGTCTTCATGACCCCGGGCCGCGCGGGCCTGTGGTTGGCCGCTGGTGGGCGCAGACCCTGGGCTGTGCCAAGGAGGTTCCAAGTGACCAGGACCCTGCTTGCCTAGGTGGCTGATAGCTACCATCCACATGGATGGCAGCGCCACGCAGGGCGGGCTCTGGGCTGGGACCTGCCTCCCCCAGAGCAGCAGGTGGCCAGGTAGGGTTTCCAAGCCCTGCTGGTGGTCACGGGCTCCACACCCTCCTTCAGGAGGGTCCACAATGTTTATTGAAACATCTCTGAGGCGGCCACCATCCAAGGGCAGCAAGGAGGACCAAGACGGCAGCCTGGAGGTGACGGGCCAGCTGGGGGAGGTGATGAAGGAGAGTGCGCGCATCGCCTACACCTTCGCCAGGGCCTTCATGATGCAGCAGGACCCCGACAATGACTACCTGGTGACCTCCCACATCCACCTGCATGTGCCTGAGGTGAGCTCTCCCTCCGGCCACCCGACCCCTCCCACCACCCTGGGCAGCAGCCACCTGCCCACCTCCATCTCCCACCCAGGGTGCCACGCCAAAGGACGGCCCCAGCGCTGGCTGCACCATCGTCACAGCCTTGCTGTCCCTGGCCATGGACCGGCCAGTCCGGCAGAACCTGGCCATGACTGGCGAAGTTTCTCTCACAGGGAAGATCTTGCCAGTCGGTGGCATTAAGGAGAAGACCATTGCCGTGAGTGCCCGGTGCTCACAGCACAGGCTGGCCTCCCACACCCAGAGGCCACCTTGAGCTGGCCGTCCCAGCTGCCCTTTCAGCCTTTCCAAGACTGGATAATGTCATGCAGTAGATGGTCCCCACCTACATGGTGTGGGGTGTCCCCCTTCCACTCCCCGCTTAGGCTAGCCAAGGGTGTCCCGGGATGAACCCAGAGGGTCCTGGAGCTGTCACAGCAGGACCTGGCACTCAGTAGCCTCTTTTCCAGGCCAAGCGTGCTGGAGTGACGTGCATCGTCCTGCCAGCCGAGAACAGGAAGGACTTCCACGACCTGGCGGCCTTCATCACCGAGGGCCTGGAGGTGCACTTCGTGGAGCACTACCGGGAGGTCTTCGACATCGCCTTCCCCTTCCCTGGGGAGCAGGTCGAGGCTCTGGCTGTGGAGCGGTGATGGCCACAGGCCAGCCCTGGACTGAACTGTACGGGGGAAGGACTCCCGGGCCTGGCAGCAGAGTCACTGGGAGACTCAGCCAGGTGACCCGGATCCCAGGGTCCTCGACTACGGCTTGATCATGGAGTCCGGCACACTCGAGCGAGTTGATCATGATTAAAAAAGCATTTCCAACACCGCTAGGCCTCTCGCTTCTGTGTCTCCTGCCCCTGGGAGGCGCCTGTCCGTCCCCAGCAGGGGGACCAGTCCTCCCCCGCCCCCCACACATCAGGACGCGGGGAGCCATGGTTTTCCGGGACGATTTATTGTGGAAACAGGGCTCAGTCCTTCTTGGCAGCTGCCTTCCTCATGGCGGCCAGGACGTTGCTCAGCTCCTCTCGCTTCCTCTTGGCTCGGATGTGTGTCCCCACCTGCCCAGCAAGAAGGCCACCCATCAGCCGAGCCCTGCTCCCACCAGGTCCCCTTCCGCCCCCGCTCCGCTGGCAGCCCACCTACCCTTTTCTTGATGAACTTGAGGGCCCGTTTGTCCTTGGAGACCTTGAGCAGCTCCATGGCGCGGCGCTCGTAGGGGGCGAAGCCACACACCTCGCGGATCATGTCCCGCACGAACTTGGTGTGCTTGGTGAGGCGCTGGGGGCGGCGGAGGCCGTCAGGGGCGTGCAGGCCCGGAGCCGGCACTGTCCGCGGCCCCGGGGATTCGGGGCCGCCCGCAGAACGCGCCCACCCGAGCGCCCCCCGCCCAGCAGCTGCCGCCCCGCGGCTCCCCGCGCGTCAAGGCGCCGCCGCCCGCGCCCCCAGCACTCACCCCGCGGCGGCGGCTGTGCCTCGGCTTGCTCACGTTCTTGGTCACCTTGTGGCCCTTGTTGAGGCCCACGGCCATGGGGTAGCGCAGAGCCATGGCTGCGGGGGGCGGTGGGGAGAAGGGCTGGGGTGAGTCCCGGCACCGCGCCCGCCGCCTGCGGCCCGTCACCCCGCGCTGCGGCTTCGTTAGGCACGCTCTCCGGGCCCAGCCATCCTCCAACCCGCTCAGCGAGCCCGGAGGCCCGGATGGCGGCGGATGAAGCCCCGGCGCGAACGAACTCACCTCCTGCTCTCCAATGGCTCCGGGGGCGGAAGGGCCGGCGCCACACGGAACTCTGGGATATCTACCCAGGGCTGGAGGCGCGGATCACAGGCAAGAGCCGCGCGCGCCCCCTGGCGTCCGGAGGCTCCCCGACCAGGCGCGTTGACTCCAGTGGGACGGTATACTCGGTTGTGGTGCCTCAGTGGCCGGCGGACTGAGTTGGAACGCGCCGCTCGCTGGTTGACCCTGCAACAGCAACTTCACCTCCCAGACCCCCAATTTTTCCATATGTACGGTAGCACGAAATAAGACCTCCATCAACGGGTTTATTGATTTCACGAAGGGAGCTGTTATGGTGCCTCCTCGTGGCGTTTGATGTATTGTAAGGTCGTGCCGGAATGCGGCACCAGCCTGGAATCAGGTAGTGGAGACCACAAAAAGTTCTAGATTTCCGCGCCCCCTTTCCCTCCTTCTGTCAATCCTACTAGTCTCAGGTGGGTCTTTCTTGGAGCCGTGGACGCCCACAATAGCAGCTTTCTATAACACTGTATCCATACCAGCTTTAGTTTTTCAAATTGCTTTATACACGTAGCACAGGTTACCATTTGGGGAGGAGTGCCTGTTTTTAATTAACAGATGAGCAGCCATAAGCTACAGCGTCGTCCTCAGAATGGGAACAGTGTAGCACCAAACTCCAACAGAGAGGCCCTAAGGTCCTGGACCTCAAGGGCCTGGGGTCTGGTCACACTGTCGCTGCAACCAAGTCCTGCAGGCCAATCAGTGCCCTCGCCTCTACCACTGACATCCTGAGGGAAGTCCATCCTGTCCCCATTTCTTCACCTACAATGTGGGGTTGATAGTTCTGCCCCTCTCCCGACTCTGACCAATTGGAAGGTGAAAGGAATCTGAAAAACAGAGAGAGAGATGCAAGGGAACCACTTTTATTATGAAATGGGAGGCTGAGTCCAGCCCAGAATGTGCCCTTGTCCTCTTCTTCCCTCCTGGCTTCAGATGCACAGCAAGTGTTGAGCACCAGAGACCCCGCGGGGCTGGAGATGCTCCCAGGAGGGATGAGTGGAAAGAATCAGCTGAGACTTGGAGACCCACCTCAGGGGATCTGGGGAGGGCACATCACATTCCTCTGAGACTCAGTTTCTTATTTGCACAATGGAAGCAATGACCATGACACCAGCGATATCCAAGAACCTGGGCGGCTGCCTTCCAAAGGTGAGGAGGTGCCCAACCCCTGCGGTTTGTTTCCAGGTACCCGCGGGTTTTCTTCTGTTTGGCTTGCGTCTTGATGACTCTGTCTTGGACTGTGGCCACCCTCTCAGAGGTGTCTGTGAGTGTCCCGGCTCCAGGGACAGCTGGATGATACCTCCCCGTCTAGGAAGACAGGAGCCCCAGGGGACTCAGGCTGCAACTGCGGAGATGTTGAGGTCCTGGCGAACGAACCAGGCCCGCCGGTGTGGCAGCCAGCCCCGGAGCAGACAGAGCAGGTGGAAACGCCATGGATAGAAGACACAGGAGGCTCGTGTGGCGCCCCCACGGATCACAGCCAGGGCTGCCTTGAGTCCCGGGGATGCCTTGGCTCTCATGACGCCCCTGGGGACAGGAGATGGTAGGGACTGCGGCAGGGGACTGGGCGGGTCCTCACGGCGTGCACACCGGTTCCCTGCTCACACCCAGCCTCACCTGACTCCCTCGGCAGTGGAGGCCCGATCTCGGAGACCCAGGACGCACATGGTGATGGCCACGTTCACGTCCTGAACGTCCAGCTCCCTCCGCAGAGAGCCGAAAAAGCCGTCCAACGCGAACTTGGCCGCCGAGTAGGGCGCGGAGAAGGACGTAGGCACACGGCCTTAGGGGCGCGGGAGGGCAGCGACTGAGAGGCTACCCGTTGCTCCCCTTGGTCCCGGGAGCCTTCCCGCCCTCCCGGTTGTCCCGCACGACGCCTCAGTCCTCTCCAAGCCCCTCCCCCGAAGAGCCAGAGCCACATGTACGCACCTAGCAACGTGGACACCACCACCAGGGAGCCCTTGCTGTCAGTCAGGCTGGGCAGCGCCCGCGATGTCAGCTGCACGTAACTCAGGAAGTTTACCTGCAGGCGGCGACGGCGAGTCACAGGGCAGAGGCGGAACCTGGCCCGGAGGGCGGGGCCCGAGGACGGGGGGGGGGGGAATCTCCATACTGGGGCGGGGCCGAGGCAGACAGGGGCGGGGCCTAGGACCCAAAGGGGCGGGGCGACCCTCCTCCGGGAGAGGCGTGCCCAGGAGGGCGGGGACGGGGCCGCGCAGCACCTGCACAAGCCGGTGCGTCGCCTGGGCGCCGCGGGCCCGCGTGCCGGCCGGAGCGCCGCCGATGTGGTTCAGCACGAGATAGTCCAGACCCCCTGGCCCAGAAATGCCAGTCAGCGCGGGGCTGGCCCGAGGCCCTGCCCGCTGGGCCCTACGAATCCCCGCCCCTCCACGAGTGGGGTCGGGCCGGAGCGCCGAGGTAGGGTGCCTCGCGCCAGGTGCGCCGACCCGGGGACCAGCTTTACTCCTCGCATCCCGCGAGGTTCCGCACCCTGGTAGTGAGGCTCCACCCTGGCTGCGCCCCAGGACCCCACAGGTCTCCGCCCCCAGACGCCCGTCACTGCTACACCCCACCCCAATGCAGGTCCCGACCCGAAGGCTAGGCCAGGGCCCCGACTCCGGACTCGGGCCCCGCCCCTCACCCAGCTTGTCCAGCGCAAACTGCACCACGTGCCCGGGCGCCTCAGGGGAGGCCATGTCCGCCGCGATGTAGAAGACCTTGGGGGCGCCCAGCTTCCGGCAGTTCCCCACCACCTGGGGGCCAGAGCTGCCCGTGGGCCTCTCCTCCCCAGCGGCCCCTCCACCTGCCGGCCACGCTGAGGATCCCACCTGAAGCCCCTCCCCTGGTTTACTTAGCCGCTCACCAACACCCCAGTCTCAGGAATTCCACTCGCACTTCCTGACTCCTGGCTTCTCTTGGGCATTGGGCAAGTTTGTCCCCAGGAGCCCTACATTCCCCCAGCACCAACAGGGTGTGGCTAAGGAGGGCCCTGGCCATCAGCGCCAGCTGGACTGCTCAGTAGCCCCTTGCTGAAGAACACTTGCTGCTTTCCACTCTCACTGTGATCAGCACAACCCAGAAGCCATGGGAAGGTCCTTTGTCTCCATTTTGCAAATGAAGAAACAGGCTCCGAGAAGTAGGGCACCTTTCCCCAGGTCACACAGGAAGCCCACGGCAGGGCTTAAACTAGGCTTTCTTTCTCCTCACGCGCCCCCAGTCATTCATCTGGAAACGGGGTGGCTCACCTTCTGCAGGAGGGCCTCGGCCTGGGCGGTGAGGACCAGGTGGGAGCCCAGGCGGGCGTAGTGGTAGGCCAGCTCCTCGCCAACACCAGCCCCCGCAGCCCCGGTCAGCAGCACGCGGGCTCCCTGCAGACTGGCTGGCAGTGAGCAGGGGTGGTCAGGCCAAGGGCTGGGCAGGGCTGCAGGCATGATTCCTCCCTCCCCCACACCCTGGGCACTCACCTGGGTCAAAGCTGTCATCCCAGTAGGAGGCAAAGAGCAGGGCCCCCAGCCCTGCCAGGAGCAGCGCCTTCATGGCCGGTGGGCCTGCAGCAGGCGGGGGCTGACACAGCCACACCTGTTTGATGGGCCTTCATTTGATGAGCATCTGGTGACACTGTGGCCCTGGGCCTGCCCCTGCTCTCCACCTCCATGGCCACCACCTGGTCCAGCCCCCCACTATCATTCACCTGAGTTAGTGATGCCACTTTTAAATGACCCCACTTTTCAAAGCCTTCTCCACCCAACAGGCAAATCACACCTTCCCTCCCCCTTGATGACAACTGTTTCATTTAGGACAAAAACCAGACTCTTGATGACCAAAAAGCTACGTGGGCCAGAACCCGTTTTTCCCTCTGCTCTACTACACTAGCCTCTTCGCTGTGCCCCAAAATGGACACCAGCCAGTCGCCACCCTGCCTCAGGACCTTTGCACGGGCACTTCCCTCTTGTTGGAACGCTATCCTCAATATCGCCTCTTGCTTCTTTCAAGTCTCAGCACAAGAATGACCTCCTGCTAAGCATATGCTGTATCACTGAGAGACAACCTCAGGGCGGGGGGCCACCTTTCTACAGCAGCTACCCACCCCAACCCTCTCCCGTACCTCTAGATTTCCTCCCCATCTCAGCACTCGTCAGTACCTGAAAGCAACATTAATCTCGATCGTGCTCACTGGTCCTCTCCCCCTAGACCGTCAGCAACTCGAGGGCAGGAAGTGTTTTCTTCACTGTTGGGTTGGTTGGTTTGTTGTTTTTTGGTGCCGGGGATTAAACCCAGGGGAACTTAACCCCTGAGCCACATCCGCAGCCCTTTATATATATATATATATATATATATATTTTTTTTTTTTTTTTTGGTGCTGGGGATTGAACTCAGGGGCACTTGACCACTGAGCCACATCCCCAGCCCTATTTTGTGTTTTATGTAGAGACAGGGTCTCACTGAGTTGCTTAGCGCCTCGCCGTTGCTGAGGCTGGCTTTGAACTCGTGATTCTCCTGTCTCAGCCTCCCTAAGTGCTGGGATGACAGGCTTGTGCCACCGCGCCCGGCTTATATTTTATTTTTTGAGACAGAGCCTAAGTTCCTGAGGTTGGCTTTGAACTCACAATCCTCCTGCCTCCGGCTCCTGAGCCACTGGGATTAGAAGTGTGGTCCTCTGCACCTGGCTGTTGGGTCTTCAGTACACAAAACCATGCCAAGTATACAGTAGGTGCTCAGCAGACAATAGGTTGAATTGGAGTGCCATGAGGAATGGATAGGCAAGAGCTGGGGAAGTCCAAAAGACAGCTCTGTCTGGAGACACCAGATGGCTGGACACTTGGGGCTGAGTGGACACAGAAGTGTCCAGTCATGAGGCGAAGACATGCCTTCAGCGTGGGGGCTGATTTACTTTTCTGGGGAGGAGGAGGAACAGAGCAACAAGCCAGATTCTTCAATATCTGGGGGCTACGGGTCTCCCATAAGCCCATCACACCTTGGGGTTTTTGTCCTCTGAAGTCCATGGGATAATGACACAGGGCTTCCCAAATCCAGAGGCTGCGAGGACACGGGAGTGACGGGGTTGTGGAGTATCCAAATCTCACTGTGGATTCATCCCTGTCCTCTCTCCCGACTTTCTCCCGCCCCTTCCCCTTCGATCCAGCCAGAGGGATCTTCGGGGAAGGAAGCCTGGCCGAGCCCCTTCCAGCTGCAAGCCGTTCAGGGCCCTCCCTGCCGCAGGACGGGCCGGAAGCCCTCACCCGCAGGGCCAGCGGGTCTGGCCTGCCCACCTTCACCTGCACCAGCCCACCGCCTATCTGCGCACCTCTCGGTTCTCACAGGAGCGGATCACTAACCCCCCAGTGGAGGGCCAGCCGTCCCCTCGACAAGACGCGCGCTCCCACCTCTCCTCCTGTCCAGGGACGGGCCGCCAAGGCCCGGCGGGGCCCTCCTCCCACCGCTGGGCCAGCAGGGGAGGCAGGTTCAGACGGCTGGGCGGGCGGGCGGACCGGTGGGCGGTGGAGGGATGGACGGCCGAAGCAGCGGGTCGGGAGCAGGCGGAAGGCAGAACGCACTGGCGCCCGGGCCGCGCGGGGACAAGCGGGCCGTGTGACCTCTGCGCGCCCCACCGCGCACTCACCCACTCGAGCCTCAGTTTCCCCACCGTCCAGCGGGGCCGGGGGCCAACGACCCTCGGGCCTGCCTTCCCGGCAGCGCTCGGCCGGACCCCCGGCCGCGCCCCCTCCCGTAGGGCCGGGGCCACGTGACTCCAGCCCCCCTCCTACGAGGAGGGGACCTGCAGCACAGACTCCGCGCCCCGGTGTTGCCCGGCAACGGCCTCCGCGAGGCTCTCCCGTCCCCGCCGCGCCTCAGCCACGCCCCCTGGGCTGAGGCCCGAGTCCGGTCATGTGACTGCGGGCCCGACTCCCTCAAACGGTCCTCGCGTTGCCGTGACAAACGCTCTCTGGGCTTTCTGTTCCAGGCCCGGACTCTCAGTCACTTGCGCCGGCACCAGGAGATCTCTCGTGATCCGACATCTTCCTATGTCACCTCAGGCTTCACCCCAGACCCACGACGTCTCAACCCTCGTGCCCCCTGGGCCGGACAGGACTACATTTCCCAGAGAGCTCTGCGCGCCCAGGCCTTGAATTTCCCAGAGGCCTCTGCGGGTGGGACCGCAACCCTGGGGTGGAGGCTGGGGCGAAACGAGAGTCCCACTTCCGGAGGCGTTTGCGGCAGACGAGGAGGACTACACTTCCCAGAGGCCTCTGCGGCGCCGAGACCGGAAGCGGCGGGCGAGTGCCGTGTCCTTGCGCGGGGACCCGAGCGAGCATGGTGGTCCGGGTGTGGTCGGTGCTGAGGTGCGTGGGGCGTCGGGCGGGCCCCGAGCCGGGCGGAAGAGCCCTCCTGCGGGCACCCACCGCGGCGGCTTCCCCGAGCTGTCAGCCCCCCCTCCCTGGCCCACGTAGAGAAACGGGCTCGTCGGGACGGGCCTCGCCAGGGCACGGTCGCCTCCCGCTGCCCCCCGGCGAGCCCCGGTCGCTCGGCTCACTTGCCCGAGAGCCCCCCGCGCCTCGGTTGCGGTGTCTGTGAAGTGGGAGGGCCCGGGGAATCGTATCGTTAGCGTTTGTCCAGAGGTTAACGCTCCCAAAGCAGCGAGTGCCGTGCGGGAAGCGCCCGGCGACACTTAGGAAAAGCCAGCGGCTTGCCCTCCGAGAGCCCACCCTGGGCAGGAGGGCTTCCAGAAGCTTAGGCGTCTTAAGTCTTCACTGTGCCTTGCACTCCGAGGGACCTCCAGTTAACCACTGTCCCTTTTTTGGCCATTTTCCAGTCACGGGGGTGCCGAGTGGCAGCTGCTTTGTGCAGTGCAATGGAGTCCTGTATGTAGTAGAAGTTTGGCACCTTTGGGCTCTCAGGGTGCCCTTCGTTTCCCCAGTTAGTTCTCAGGCCACATGAGTGCCACCCGTACTGGGAAGTCCCCAGGAGGGCCACGCCCCTCGTGTTCCAGCAGCTACCCTGCGCCCCCTTGCCTGCCACAGGTTCCTCCTCAAGGGCAGTGTGGCTGGCGGTGCTGTCTACCTGGTCTATGACCAGGAGCTGCTGGGGCCCAGCGACAAGAGTGAGGCAGCCCTGCGGAAGGCTGAGGAGGTGGTGCCCCCGGCCGTGTACCGGTTCAGCCAGTATGTGTCCCGGCAGACAGGCCTGCAGATACCACAGGTAACGGGCTGGAGTGAGCTCGGCTCTGGGGTGGCCTTCAGTCCCCCAGCCTTACTTGGTGCCCTCGGCACTGGGGCTGGCCCGCACCCCTCTCTGCCCGTGGGGGGCTGCTGGGAGGCGGAGCCCTTCCCTCTTCCCCAGCCTCTCTGCTCCTTTTCCCCCCAGCTCCCAGCCCCTCCAAAGATCAACTATCCCATCCGCGAGTTCTGGAATTCAGGTAGGCCCTGTGCCTCTGCAGAGGGGTGGCCCCGACACCCCAGCGTGGCTCTCCTGGCTTCCTGTACCTTCCTTTCTGTTATCCTGCCTCCTGCTCCTTGTGTCTCCCATGGAGCTAAAAAAGGCGAAGGGGTAGAGATTCTGGGGATGGAACGGAGTGGAGCTCCTCGGAGTGCTGGGCTGTGTGTTCCCTGGTGGAATGGGAGGGAGGTGGCCTGGGCCCCATTGGAGCTTGTCCTAGGTGCTTGGTCCTGTGAGGAAGGCCCTGCCCTGGATCTGCTACAGTTTCCCAGTTGGAAGTTTGGTCTCTAAAATGGACTCGCTGTCAGGCTTCTCTGGAACTCGGCTGGCTGCAGCTGGCGGGAGCCTCACCAGGCGTCGTACCCCTCCCCTGGCAGGCATCATCAAGGTGATGGCAGCTCTGTCTGCGGTTCCGTCCAAGGCCCAGCAGTATTCCAGGGAGGGCTGGGAGTACGTGAAGGAGCGCGCCAAGTAGGAGTCCGCAGAGGCTGTCCAGCCCACAGACCTGTGCAGGGCACCGCGGACTCCAGATTCCAGATCCGGACCCCACGCACGCCAAGGGCAGCTCCCGGCCTTGCCGGCCAATAAAGGACTTCAGAACTGTTTCCCCACCTGTGTGCTGGCCCTGGGAGTCACGGTTGGGCCTGAGCTTCTGGCCCCTAGTGTTCCTTGAGGCTAGGCCTGTTCTCAGGCGTGTTTCCCCTTTGCAGCGTTCGGGGTCCTGCAGAGTGCCTAGGCACCCAGGGAGGCTGAGCCTGTGCAGGGCCTTCAGGATTCCTAGCCAGCTGAGCCCGGGGGAGTCAGTCTGGGAGGGGCTCCGTGCGGTGAGCACATTCCTGGCACTCACAGGAGCCCCAAGCCACTGATTCGCTTGCCCAGCCTGTTGGGTCTTACCCAGTCCTGGTTCTCCTGGCCACCACCTTCGTGCCACCCTCTCCCTGACAACCTTGGTGATTCCTGGAGTGTCCAGCCCATGGTCCCTGTAGTGGGGACATCTACCAGAACACAGGCCCAGCCCCCTCCTCCCAAGGATCCCCCTCTCCCCGGGGACACCTGGGTCAGCTGCCTGCAGTCTTTGTCTTCCCATTGGGCTGCAGTTCCAGAAAGTGGACCCGCCTAGGGCTCCTGGGAGGACCCTGGTACCCAGCATGGAGAATGTCTGTGGCTGGTGATAGCAGGAAACTGGCGTCAGGAAACCAGAGAGCAGTTTCCCTGGGAGGCGATGAGCCTCGGTGGGAGTTTTGGGGATCAGGCGAGAGCTCAGGAGGGGACAGATGTTAAAGGTGAAGAGAGCAGCCAAGCGTGGTGGTGCATACCTGTAATCCCAGTACTTTTTGGTTTTTTTTTGGTACCAGGGATTGAACTCGGGCACATGACCACTGAGCCACATCCCCAGCCCTATTTTGTGTTTTATGTAGAGACAGGGTCTGAGTTGCTTAGTGCCTTGCTGTTGCTGAGGCTGGCTTTGAACTCGCGATTCTCCTGTCTCAGCCTCCCTAAGTGCTGGGATTACAGGCTTGAGCCACTGCACCTGGCTCGTAATCCCGGTACTTTGGGAGGCTGAGACAGGAGGATCGTGAGTTCAAAGTCAGCCTCAGCAGCGGCGAGGCGCTAAGCAACTCAGCGAAACCCTGTCTCTACATAAAACACAAAATAGGGCTGGGGATGTGGCTCAGGGGTCGAGTGCCCCTGAGTTCAATCCCCAGCACCAAAAAAAAAAAAAAGAAAAAAAGAAAAGGTGGAGGGTTGCCTGTAATCCTGGCTGCCCAGTTTCAGCTGGCATCTGCAGTGGCCCCCTGGCTGTTCCAGATTCACAAGCAATCTGTTTCCCCTGTCCAGGGAGACGTGCAGGACCAGGGTGACCTGGGAAAGGGTGTGTGCTGCCAAAACAGGTGGCCAGGACGGAGCACTGTGAGCCCCGGGAACCCCCAAAGACAAGAGCAGGTGACACTCAAGCAGCCAGCAGCCATGTCCCACCTCCCTTGCCCCAGAATGATTGTGCCCTGCGCGGGGATCCTAATGAAGGAGAGCCAGGAGCTGCGTGGTGGCCTTGGGAGGAGGGTGCTGGTTGTGGAGAGGGAGGGAGCAGCCCCGCACGTCTCTGAGCTGCTCAGCAGTTGTCCGGACCCTCACTTCAGCCTCAGGCCACACTGAAGGCTGGAGGGGAGCAAGGTATGACCCATTGTCACAGAGCAGGTAGGCCACATGGGGAGAGAGGACTTCAGGCCACCCCAGCATTCACAGCTATGGGAGAGGCCCCTTGGCCCTCAGTCCAGCGCCCCTCCATGGCTGGGCTCGGCACTCTTGGTCATTCCATGGTGCTCAAGCTCCTCATGGACACCGGGGATTGAACTCGGGCACTCGACCACTGAGCCACACCCCCAGCCCTATGTTGTGTTTTATGTAGAGACAGGGTCTCACTGAGTTGCTTAGCACCTCGCCGTTGCTGAGGCTGGCTTTGAACTTGTGACCCTCCTGTCTCAGCCTCCCAGAGTGCTGGGATTACAGGTGTGTGCCCTCACGCCTGGCATCGTGGACATTTGTGTGACTTGGTTCAATAAGACATGAGCTGCCCAAGGGGCCATTTGTCTCTTCCGTGTTCCCAGCGAGAACCTGGCGTACAGGGTTGAGGAATGTGCAGATGGCTGATGGGTTGGCTGACCAGTGAGGATGGAGGTGGGGCTTGCTTGGCCTGAACCCACCACACTACCACGGAGCACGGGTGCTACCTGGCAAGGTGAGCCTTGCGCGAGGGGGCTGCAGGAGACCTGGCCTCAGGCTTGCTGTGCTGGTGGCACAGCTGAGTGAGCCTCCTGGCCGAGGTCCAGGCTGAAGTGGGTGATTTGTGCCTCGCCATGCTGGAACCAGGGGCAGGGTCTGCTCTCGGCTCTGGGGACTAGATTTGGGTTCCACCTGCCTCTCGGAGCCAGAGGGTAGATGGGGACCCTGCTTTGGGGGAGGAGTCTTAGCATTTGTTAACAATCCTGAGACCAGGTTGTTCGTGGCCAGAGACTTTTCTGTGGTGCTGGGGAAGTGAACCCAGGGTTCATGCATGCGAGGCGGGCACTCTACCAACTGCGCTGTGTCCCCAGCTCCCAGAGACTTGTAAGGGGTGGAATCCCAGGCCTCATGTGCGCTAGGCAGGTGCTCCCCAGAGCCACCCCAGTCAGGTCTGACTTGAATCACAGGGGTGATGCAGTGGGCTGTCATGCTGCCAACACTGGTCTCCCCTCTCCAGGCCCTGCCCGTGCCCTCCATTTTCTCATCATGACCCAGGTTGGCAGCACGTGGGAGTAAGTGAGCCACGGTGGAGGGGGTGGTCCTGGCACAGGGCGGGGTGCCCAGCACTTGAAGTAGCACACATTTAAGCTGGAAGCTCAGGATGTGGTCGGTCCTCAGCCTGCAGGTGGCTGTCCTTTCTTACGTTCCCACCAAAAAAATCGTAAGCTTTGCTTATAGCACATGGCCACTGTGTCCAGAGGAGGCGCGAGGGGAAGCAGGCTGGAGCTCTGTGCTCCCGGTCTCCCTGGTAACTGCCCTGGACTAGGGAGCCTTGTCCAGAGCCAGCGCCTGGTCTCCAAGCAGGTGAGTGTGGGCTGAGATGCAGCTGAGGGTTCAGGCCGGGTGCTGGCAGCTGGGCGTCTCATTCCTATTCTGCCCTGGCCTTTCTTCATGAGTGGGTCGGCTCTGCTTCACGCTTCGTGGGTGGACAGGAGTTTTGGACCCTGTAGAGACTGGCACCCAGGAACTGAAGCCATCTCAGAAGTGGGCTGGGCGTGGCACATATCCTGTAGCCTCAGCTACGTGGAAGGCTGAGACAGGATTGCAAATATGAGGCTAGTCTCAGCAATTTAGTGAAGCCCTAAGCAATCTAGCAAGACCCTGTCTCAAAAAATTTATAAATAATGGACAGGGCCAGGTGTGGCACACACCTGCCATCCCACAGCTCAAGAAGCTGAGGCAGGATGAGACCTAGTTCAAAGCCAGCCTCAGCCACCTAGCAGGACCCTGTCAATAAAGAAAATACAGAAAGGGCTAGGGATGTGGCTCAGTGGTTGAGTGACCTGGGTTCAATCCCCAGTACCAAAAACAGGGAGGGATGAAGCTCGATGATCAAGTGTCCCTGATTTCTGTCCTCAGCACCAAAATAAGAAGTGCTTATGGAATAACCTTCACCAAACCACTGCCTGGACTTCCTGTCCAGGTAGGCGCAGCCACCTTCATCGTTTGAGCCAGTTGCTGCTGGCGAGGCCACCAGTGCTTTGGAACTGAGGGGACCCTGGAGTGAGCAGGGCCCTGCTGCCCTCCTGGCCACTGCTGCTTTCCGTCTTTACCAGGTCCAGGCTTGGCAAGATGGCAGTGCCCACTTTGCAGTTCCAGGTGTGTGTGTCTGCAAGGGCTCACAGCCTGTGGGTGGTGGCAGACTGCTGTGCATCCTGTGGACTCAGAAACTGGCCTTTGCTGGTTTCGGCTCTTCCAAGGCAGGAGGGTCCAGATTGAGCCAGGTATGGTGGCGGACTCCTATAATCCCAGCATTTGGAGGCTGAGACAGGAGGATTGCAAGTTCAAAGCCAGCCTAAGCAACTGCGAGGTGCTAAGCCACTCAGTGAGACCCTGTCTCTACATAAAACACAAAATAGGGCTGGGGATGTGGCTCAGTGGTTCAGTGCCCCCAAGTTCAATCCCCGGTACCAAAAACAATTCTAAGGAAGGTCCAGACAGTCATGAATACCCCTCCTTTGAGCACACTGACTTCACCCCCATTCTCTAGTGAGTCAGTCATGTTGTATTGGCCTCTAGGAATGCCCAGGTGATCATGCCTGGATTTTGGCCAGCAAGCTTGGAGAGCAGCCTGTAAGGCGTGGCCAGCAAGGAACTCAGCCAGTGTCCACAGTTCAGTGCTGGTGAGCTGCACACTGGAGGGAGGGGGCCTCGCCCTCTGCAGAGACAGCCGTGTGTGGCCACGTGATGGGGCTTCCCGGCACCAAGGCATGAACAGACGCACAGGCCAAGTGGCCCGATGCCCTTCTGGTGGTCTTCTATCAGAGGGTCAGTGCAGACACACAACTAAAAGGCACTGACAGGGGTGGGGACTGTAGCTCAGTGGAAGAGTACTTGCCTAGCATGCACGAGGCAGTGGGTTTGATCCTCAGCACCACATATAAATAATAAATGAATAAAATATCCATCAACTAAAAAAAATATTAAAAATTTTAAAAAAGTAAATAAAAGGCACTGACAGCCTGCAGTACATGCAAAGGGACTCACTCAGAAGGTACAAGGTAGACAAATAGCAGGAGCTGCCAGGTGTGTCCCTACAGCGGACACTTGGTGGCACAGCTGTATTCAGCCACCCAGGAGTAGACACCCAACACTCTCTGGTGGCCTCCTGCACGGAACAGAGCCCTTTCCAATGAACACTCCCAAGTGCTTTAGTTCTGACATCCTGGTGCTGAGTCTGGAACCTGAGAAACTACCACCAGCCAGGCGGGGTGCCACGCAGGCAGAAGCAAGCCTGTCCTCTGGCCTGCACAGCCCGAGTCTCTCCCCACTGCAGGGCATTTTTTTTTAAAAAATAACCTTTATTTTATTTATTTATGTATGTATTTTGTATGTGGTGCTGAGGATCGAACCCAGTGCCTCACGCGTGAGGGGCAAGCGCTCTACCACTGAGCCACGACCCCAGCCCCACTGCAGGGCATTTCTACCAGCTTAACTACTTCTGTAGGATTGGTGCCAAAATAATCTAGACACTCCTCCCCAGTTTGATTAAACTGCATTAAATTCATTTTTTTAAAAAATGTCATTTGCTTATTTCTTACCTGGGCAGACAAGCCTAAGTCCCACCAGCCTGGATCTGGGCATGGCTGCTGGAGATGGAGCTCAGTCACTGAAACGGGTCAGCCTGGACGGGGGAGGGTCAAGATGGCCCCGCCACACTGGGCACCACAGGCTGGGGCCCTGTGCTCTTGGCAAATTCCCTGAAGCCCACAGCCCCGCCCACTGCCCTTGTGGCCAGAGGGCCCTGACTGGGAGCTTGGGGCCCAGCACTGCCGAGCCTGACCTTTCACTGGCAGAAACAGAAACCACACTTTAAATAAAGGGTATGTGAACAGAAACACCTTTATTACAAAAAACAAAACAAAAAACAAAACAAATTCACATTGTATTGAGCTACAATATGGCAGCAGATAAAAAAAATTTGTTTGTACACGGTTAAGATAACTCCTAACAGAACATACTCTTGCCACGTGACAGGAACACAGGATTCAAATTACTTAGTAGCGGCGAGTGAAGCGGGCATCGCTGGGTCTGCTGCCCCGGCTCTGTCCTCCGAACCCGCCCTGCATCCCTCCACGTGGGATCACGTGGCCCCGGGAGGCCCCACCTGGGGCAAAGCTGCCACGCCTAGGAACAAGTTCAGGTTCTTTGGTCAGTGAAGCCCTCTCACCGTCCCCACAAGGTCCTGGGATTGGCAGACTGGCTGAGGGCAGGCCCTCTGTGACTTCCCAACCCCTCCTGAGCCGTCACCTGGCACACTCAGACTGCTCTGGCCATCGACACCTCTGACCAGGTGTCACGCTCAGAAGGCAAGGAGGATTTAGTGGGGGATTTTAAATCTCTACCCCGGCAAGAGACCCAGTGTCGCTGACCACCACCTTACCCTGACATGCCTCCCCGGTTCATCATGTGGCCAGGACCTGAGTGACCGGACATACTTCTCTCACCACCTGGAAGAAAAGGCCAAGGGGCATCTGAGCCTGCTCACAGCACACGGGGTCGCCTCCACTCCTGCTTCCTCAGCCCGCCAGGCTCACCACTGAGGCACCTGGTTAGCTTGCAGTTCCCAGATGGCCGCCTCAGCTCATGAACCAGAGGGGCCATGTCTTCTCTGGGTTAGGTGAAGAGGACGCAGGACCACCCTCTGCATAACGTCTATTCAGACCCCCGAAAGCACCTCCCATCTAGCCCTCCAGGTCAGCGGGAAAGCTGCAGGACAGATGTGATCCCTCCCTCCAGCCATTTCTCAAAACAGACAGATGAGCCGGGCGCGGTGGTGCACGCCTGTAATCCCAGCACTTAGGGAGGCTGAGACAGGAGGATCGCGAGTTCAAAGCCAGCCTCAGCAACGGCGAGGTGCTAAGCAACTCAGTGAGACCCTGTCTCTACATAAAACACAAAATAGGGCTGGGGATGTGGCTCAGTGGTCGAGTGCCCCCGAGTTCAATCCTGGTACCAAAACAAACAGACGGGCCTGTGACCACATCAGTCCTTACCTTGCCACCTCTTATGGTCGCGGTCTATCATGCCCCCATCAGCTGCACCCTGCCAGGCCCGATCATCCTCTAGTCTTCGGCCATGGTCCCCCCAGTCACGTCTGCCCCTTGGAAAAAGAGATCTCTGATCTGGAATGTCCCTCCTCTGGCTTCCACCGTAACGACTGTGGTGGACGCTGGAGAGTGCGATCAGCACTCTGTCTCCCCAGCTTGGTGGCATCCCAGCTCTGCAGAGGGTGCCCCAGGAAGGGCATGGGTCTCAGCCTGTGGCTGCTCAGTGGGCTGAGCCTTCCTGAGCTCTGGCGAGCTGGCTGGGCCTGGCTCTCCCCCACCTGGTGTCTCACCCCACCGACCCAGGGGCTGGGACAGGCACAGCAGGGGACACAAACCTGGGGGGAGGGGGTAGCCCTCGGCCTTCGCTCATTCTCTTGTCAGAGCCATAGCCCCACCCATCGCGGGAGTCCCGGCCGTGGCGCTCTGGCCCTCCGTGGCGCTCGGGGTAATGCTGGATATTAAAGAGAAAAGACAAAAGCAAAGCTTTAGTCGTCAGCCCTGATCCAAGGCCTTGTGGGTGACAAAGCTGGTAATGACAGGGCAGTATCCAGGCACATGCCAGGAGCCCCGCAGGTGCCCACGGCCGCCTGAGTACACTCTACACAGCTCCATCCCCAGATCTCTGCAGGCCAGAAAAGCTGTGCCCTGCGATTGGCGCCTGGAGGGAAAGGCTGAAGGAAACAGGTGCTTGATGAAGGGCAGGGCTGAGGCCCCCAAATAAGGAGGACAGAGTTCACCAAGGACTCTGAGCAAATGCCTGGTGACTGCACAGCACCCAGAGTGGAGTTGTGGAGGTGGGAGGGCTGTCAGGGGCCACTCATCAGAGGGCACACTCACACAAACTCTCTGGGGTATACCCTTTATCACGCGGGCACCTCGGCGATACTTTCCTTTCTACAATATCTTCCTCCTTCCACAGCAAAGGGAGTAACACAGCTACGTGGCGACCTCCCCAATGTACTGCCGAGTCCTTTACTTACAGTATGTTACCTGTGCGCAGGCACCACAGGGGCCCTAACCTGTGTGTGCACAGGCATGGGTACAGCCCTGCCTGCTCCCCTTGCCTCACCTCCCCAAGCCTGTGCTGTCTCAAATAAAGCTCAACAAAGCCAGCCCGGGGGCTTCACTATACAGAAAGACCCACACAGCAGGGCACCTCACAGCACATGACGGAAGGGCAATGCTGTGACATCCAAGGAGCTCTCAACACGGGCTCCTCAAAACCCTGTTCCCTGTGCGACTGCCAAAACACTGATCAGAATACATGCACCGGCCCACTGCTTGAGACATCTTCACTGAGTTGTTTTTTTTTTTTTTTTTTGGTGCTGGGGATTGAACTCAGGGGCACTCGACCACTGAGCCACATCCCCAGCCCTATTTTGTGTTTTATGTAGAGACAGGGTCTCACTGGGTTGCTTAGCTTCTCATCATTGCTGAGGCTGGCTTTGAACTCACAATCCTCCTGTCTCAGCCTCCCAAAGTGCTGGGTGACACACGTGCACCACCACAACCTATTGGTACTGGGGATTTTAAGAGTCCTTTGTGTGTTTTGGTAACAGCCCTTTATCAAATGTGGCTTTTGCAAACACCTCCTTTCAGTTGCAGCTTGTCTTAGGATCCTGCATTAATTTTTTTCTTTTTTATACCAGGGGTTGAACCCAGGGGCATTTTACCTCTAACCCACATCCCCAGGCCCCATTGTTTTTTGAGGTCTTAGGACCATATGAAGTTGCTGAGGTTATAGTCATGTGCCAGCACCGCACCTCACCTGGGTTTATTTTCATAATATGGTAAGTCTGCAACTAGAATAAGTATGACCACAGACTTGACTGTTTCCAAGGCTAAGTGGCAGGCTGAGCTGAACAAGTGTGCCCTTATTTTCCATACCTCAATGTGAATGAGGTGGCCCTGGGAATAGATGGAGTAGCTGCACCCTCCTCAGGCCTATGGGGGAGAGGACCCTGCAACAGGAAGTGCCACTGCATGGCTTAGCACTAAGCAGACAGAGTGCCCAGGGAGCCTCAGCAACAGCCACAAAAGGCCTTGGGGTAATGATCTGAATTGACATTCAAGACTAAGCACAGGGCTGGGGTGGTGGCTCAGTGGTAGGGTGCTTGCCTGGCACATGTGAGACACTGGGTTCGGTCCTTGATACCACAAAAAATAAACAAATAAAATAATGGTACTGTGTCAATCTACAACTAAAATATTAAAAAACAGTAAGCACAGCTGGTCCACATTTCCATCCTATAAACAGCAGTCTCTAAGTGGGAGGGAAGGGTCTACAGCAAGGAAGGGAATGGACTCTACAGAGACTAGGGGCACACTGTAGCTCTGACTTACCTGTCCTTCTCTTTCTCCCATCATTGACCTGGAACTTTCTCTCCTGAAAAAAGACAATTTAAACCAAACCATAAGGAAAAGAGGATTGCTAACCAAGAGGGGCCACTCAGACCCCATGTGGAGTGGCAGTCCCCAGGCTGAATGCAGGTGACTTGAGCCTATGCTGCTGTGGCATGCAAACTGATGGGTCAAGTGAGTGCCAGGAGTCAAGGAAGCCAGTGACCAACCAGAGGGAAAAACACCCCCTCCCCGCAGCAAGGCAGGCAGCAGGGCTCAACTGACCTGTCCACGGAGTGATTGGGGTAGCGGCCCCGGTCTCTGTGGTCAAAGTCATGGAAGCGGTCCTGGCGGTTGAAGTCAGAGTGGTAGCGCTCATCCAGAGCGGCCCGCTTGGCTTCTGGCCAATAGGCATCGTCCCGCCTGTGAGGAGGCGCAGGACATGGATGAACCAGGCTTTCCAAGTGACAGCCCTGGAGAGCTGGAACCAACCCCACGCTGGCCCTGGCCCCACCACACCACAGCGCATCTCCCACCAAGCACTCGGTGCTGCCTGAGCTAACGAGTAGGTCCAGGGCTTTGAGGGAGGAGCTGCGCTGCTCAGCACGCACAGGTGCTGGTCTTCTTAGCAGGCGCAGTCAGTTAGGTGGACTGTCACTCAACACAGGTGGCTAACAGGGGACTTCTGAGAACCCACGCAGATGCTGCTGTGGGGAAACCGGAGGACCACTGTTCTCCAGAGCCCTCCCTGGAGAATCTGCCGTCACGTCTAGCCTGAAGCTGACCTGCTGCCCCTCCAAGATGGCACTGACAATCCCAATGATGAACCATGTCACACAGTGATGGCTCAAGTCAACTCCAGTCCCAGCACAAAGGCACAGAAACCTAACACAGCTGAGAAGGCCCTTGATAAGAGCCACACTGTATGTCACACAGGTTCCCTTTTAACCTAGGCAGTAGAGACCAGAGGCCTGTGTGCACCCCAGAGGAGGTGCTCTTGGTCTCTGGCTGCCTCCCCAGGGCTCCTCCCCCAGTGCTGCTCCGGAAGCCTGAGCTCGCCCGTCGGTGGACTTGGACCTAATGACTGAATCCAGCCCCATCTCTATTGAGCCAACAGGGAACCCCTGCTAAAAGCACAGGATGCAAAATGTGGGTGGCAGCCCAGGTCTAGGCTTCCTTTTAGAGGAAGACTGCATGTTCCCACAATTCTGGGGTGACCGATGCCACAGGTCACCCCAGGACACCTAGGTGCTCAAGCTCACCGGCCATCAAGCTCGTAGGGCCTCCGCACTGCTGGTCGCCGCTCCTGCTCGTAGCGCAGCTCCTGCTGGCGCCGGAGCTCCTCGCGCTCTCGGTGGATGCGCTCCTGCTCTCGCCTGCGCTCCTGTTCCACGTGCATGCGCTCCCGCTCCAGCCGCTCGCGCTCCATGCGCTCCCGCTCCAGGCGGTGCCGGTGGAAGGCCAGCCGCTCGCGGGCTATCTCCAGCCGCTCCCGCTCCTCGCGCTCCCACTGCGCCTGCAGGCGCTGCTCCCTCTCACTGCGCTCCCGCTCCCTGCGCAGGACAGCAGCACTGGGTGTGTGGCACCCAGGGGTCCCAGGGCACACTCCAGGCTGTGGACACAGACCCACGACTCCCACCCAGGAGCCCCCGAGGCATGGGGGGAGGCGCTGGCCACAAGGGGTGGTGAACCGCGGCAAGAGCCCAAGCACTCTGCCTCCAGCTCTGCCCCCACCAGCCAGGAAAGAGCGCACCGGTGTGTGAGAGGAGAGGCCAGCTGTCCTGTGAACTGGCCTTGCTTCTCAAGCCTTTTCTGAAGTTCAACACCTGATACCGTCTGCTCCCTAAACCACCAGCTTGATTAGACGCTGTGAAACGGGCTGGTGCCAGATGGACCTCTCGTACCCACACCTCCTATTTCTGCAGCAGCCTCAAACAGAACAACATGCTGCCCAGAGGACACCCACTGTCTGCCACTGGCAGGGACAGGGCTCATGTGTCAGTGCATCTCCTTCCACTCCTGGTCTCTGCAACAAAGGCACCAGGCCATCGTCTTTTTGATACTCGGACTCTGTTTAAGAGTCCTACACCAGCGGAAAGGGACCATCAGGCTTCATTTTGTGTATTTTAAATGTAAACAGCTACAGCTTGCTTGGTTCCTCGATACATCTCACCCCACCACTGGTTGCCTCTGTGGATGGACGACGCTCTCAGGAAGAAGGCCACCATGTGTGCAGTAAGGCAGTGGCTACCCAACCAAGTCTCAGGGCAGCACAACCCGGACGCCCTCGTGCACACTTCCCTGTACACGGTTTCCCTAGAGCCAAAAGAGCAGTGGATCGCCAGGATTTAGAGGGCCCTGTGGACCTTTCATTCCTGAAGTGGCCTGTGCCTGCTTGTACTCGTCCTGGCAGAAATACTGCCTCTTTACACCTCAGCCCGACACTGAAACCAGTACCATCCTGTGCAGCCACTGTGCACCTCTCCAATCCCTGATAAGGCTGGACAACAGTTCCCGCATTTCATGGCAGAAAATCTATGCTCGCCCTGTGAGAAACCGTCCATTTTTCTAGTGGGCTATTGTTCTTATCAACAATTACCTTCCCTCCCTCCTGCACGTCTTTTGGCTCTCACAGCCAGAGGCACAACTCAGACTGTAACAAGTCTTCCTTTATGATGTTTATATATTCATACATAATTTACTCGCACATTGGATGACTAGTCTGATGGCTTTTTTCTTTATGTCCAGTCACCAGTCCACACTGGTTTGTTAACGCTGTGAACAGGGCAGGACTCCAAAAGCACCGCTGCACAAAGGGCCAGGAGTCCTGTTGGGAAGAACCTGCCTTCCCTGGTGGGAAATGTTTTCAAGTGACTTTCCCAATATACAAAAGGTCTATCCGATTGATTAGCCTGCCAATTAAACAGGTAAAGGAGCCGGGCGCGGTGGCTCAAGCCTGTAATCCCAGCACTTAGGGAGGCTGAGACAGGAGGATCGCGAGTTTAAAGCCAGCCTCAGCAATGGTGAGGTGCTAAGCAACTCAGTGAGACCCTGTCTCTACACAAAACACAAAATAGGGCTGGGGATGTGGCTCAGTGGTCGAGTGCCCCTGAGTTCAATCCTCAGTACCAAAAAAATAAAAAAATAAAAAAATAAAAATAAACAGGTAAAGGCATCTGCTTCTTTGCCCACTGTTTTTGCTTTTTAGGCTAGAAGACCTGTCAGGGGCACTGTAGAAACTCCCTGCTCCAGTGCCCACTCGCCTTTATTCTGGCAGCCTTTCTTTTTGGTACTGGGAATTGAACTCAGGGACACTTGACCACTGAGCTCCCCAGCCCTATTTTGTATTTTAGAGACAGGGTCTCACTGAGTTGCTTATTAGCATCTTGCCGTTGCTGAGGCTGGCTTTGAACTCATGATCCTCCTGCCTCGGCCTCCCTAGCCACTTACAGGGGAGGCGTGCACCACCACACCTAGCTTAAAACTGCTTCTTGATAAAACACATAGCTACAACCCAACATGACCAGTAGAGTTTTGTGTTTAGTTTTTCAGAATTATGACAACATTCTCCTTGGTGCGGTTACGGATGCTCTGTTTCTTTCCCCTTCCCCAGCTCCTGAAGCAAATGCCATCCTGTTTGCAAAATGGCATCACTGCAACAGGCAGGCAGACCACCCAACCTTCCACCATCTTGGGGAAGAAACGGGTGATCTGAATGAAGTCATTTGAAAAGAGCCAGCGGATGATGGCCAGCACACAGCAAACCCACGAGCGGAAGCCAAAAAACAAAGACATGTAAAGTGACGTGCCCCATACTGGGAACTTTGAGGATGTCCACTTAGGACACAGGCATGACCACAGTCTAGGGACATGACTAGATCAGCAACGTTCCTGGATTCTGACTCACCTCCGGGACTCTGAATCTCTCGACTTCCGAGGCTCTTTGACCTTATCAAAGGACACAACAGACCGCTTCTCTCTGCTGGCTGACTTGCGATCCTGGCTTTTGGAGACCTAGTTAACCAAAGAAGAAAAATTATGGTAGAAAAGAATGAGGTGCGGCTGTGTCCAAACACTGAGTGCAGAGATTCCACAGAACAATTCATTTATAATAAAACAATAAGGGAAGGAGGTATTCTCTGAAAAAATCCCATGTCTCAAAGGTCACAGAGGCTTTCCTGAACATCTAATGTGACATATACTCAATAAAGAACAATCTTTTGACTACACTGACAGGGCCTAAATGAAAACAAGTATTTCTCATGAAAACTTTTAACATCAAAATGAAACTTTTTTATACAGTGACTTTTGTATCCAAAATAAATCCCTTAATTTGGGGGGGGGGGTGTTTGGTTTTCTTTCTTTTTTTTTTTTTGGTACTGGAGATCGAACTCAGGGGCACTCGACCACTGAGCCACATCCCCAGCCCTATTTTGTGTTTTATGTAGACACAGGGTCTCACTGAGTTGCTTAGCGCCTCGCCGTTGCTGAGGCTGGCTTTGAACTCGCAATTCTCCTGTCTCAGCCTCCCTAAGTGCTGGGATGACAGGCTTGTGCCACAGCGCCCGGCTAAATCCCTTAATTTTGCAGTAAATTCATAATATTCACTGAATCCCCAAATGCAGCCATTTCTAATATGCTTACTAACTTCCTTACTTATGCAACATTTTGAGTGCACTTGAGTCCTGGAATCTTTTTTTTGTGTTACTGAAACTAGAGGTACTCTATCATCACTGAGCTACATCCCAGCCCTCTTAATATTTTATATGGAGATAAGGTCTCACTATATTGTTGAGGCTTTGACATGCAACCCTCCTGCCGCAGCCTCCAGAGCCACTTGGATTGTTAGGTGTATGCCACTGCACCTGGCCATCCCCAGCCTTTTTCATATAATTTTATTTTGAGATTAAGTCTCATTTTCCCAAGCTGGCCCTGAACTGGGGATCCTATTATCTCAGCCTCCCCAGGTGTGTGCACTCTTATCTGGTAGCAATCCATAGTTTTACTTTTGCATTTTCTAATCATCATAAAATAAGAGTTAAAGGATATAACATATAAAATATTTACACAAACATGCACCGAAAGCTTCCATCACTGAAAGGCCTGCTTACAACTGACCTATACCACTGAAACCTCAGCCAGTTTGTCCTCTGCATCTCAGACTGACACAGCAGGCCCATGGCACCTCTCTTTAGAAGGGTCTATGAGCAAAGCTGGCCTTCTTTGCTGGAAACTGGCTCTCAAGGTTGTCCCTAGTTGACAATTTACTGGTAAAGGTTACTCAGTGTACCTAGTCTGCAAACTAATGCATATGCTGAATATCTACTTTCCTTTTGGGATTTTGGTACATGACAGGCAGATGGTGGCCCATGTGAATAGCCTCCATAAAATCTTGCACAACACTGCTCCAGTGGGTTTCTCTGGGTAAAAATAACATGGGCTCCACTGCATTTTCCCTGTACCATATGAGTCCCAGGAGAAGGGATGACTGTTGAAGCAACCTGCGCAGGAACCCCTGCCTCTGCTGCCACCTTCCTCCTCGGGACCTGGCTGCGTATCCTGCCTTGACCACTGCAGTCGCTCCTAGACATGAGTCTAACTGGAGCACAGAACCCACCAAAGGCACTGGTGTCTGTCTTCCGTGGAAGATGCTGCCAGAAGACAGGGGAAGGGACCAGGCCAAGAGGAAGACCATGCCTAGAGGTGGCTGGGCAGGAGGCGTGTGCGAGGGGCTTAGGCATACAGCGGAGCCGCTACAGCGCAGAGCAAGCCCGCTGCTCCTGGATTCTACTTCTAAAGACAGCTTTAGGAAATAAATAAAAAGCAACCACTGATGTCAGAGCAAAGCTGAATACAGAAAAAATCTTCACAGCTTTTCCCTTTAAGAATTCTACATTTTTGTAAAGGTAGAAAACTTTTTTTTTCCAATTAAATTCGAGAAATATGTCCAGAAATAATGTCGACTGTAAAACCAAACAAAACACCACTAACACTATAGGTAGGAGGAAATTCCTACTCACTCTCTCCTTGGACCCAGATGTCTTCACGCTGATGACAGGCACACCTTTGGATTTGTCCATCACCACAGTTCGCTCGGTGCCTCGACTTCCTATAGGAACACAGGAGTGTGCACGAGGTAAGCAACATCATCTGAGTAGGGAGACAGCACCCTGCACACTGCACAAGGAACCTCGTGTGTGGTCACCTGATCATAGCAGACTAACAAGTCAACCAGCTAGTGACAAAGAAAGATGAAATTTCCTGTACGGCTGGGCTGGCTACCTGACTTGGTGGCTCGGGAGCGTTCCGAGGGGCCGGGTTTCTGATCATCTGGCTCTTTCACCTTCTCTCCACTTCCATCATCACCCTTTTTGGCGTCCTCTTTTCGGTCGGCCTTATCCTCCCTCTTAATGTTTGCAGATCTGCAAGTGACAGCCCCGGACACACCATTGTTAAAACAGGTGTTTTGGGAAACAGAGCCACTGTGACTGGACCCTTGCAAGAGCACCAAGTGACTAGAACAGAGACTGCCGCCAGCTTCCCAACCCTGTACAAATAAATGCAGAGGCCAGGGTCCCAGCGATCTAGCCAGATCTCAGCCTAGCGGGCTGCAGGGCCCTCGGCCGCCCCGCCCATGGGCCTCACCTGTCGCTGGTGCTCGCCTTCTCCTTCCTCCCTTCCCCATCTCTCTTATCCGAGGCTTTCTTGCCAGCGGGTTCGTTTTTTGCCTGAAGAAAAGAATCAAGTGCCAGTGCCGCCTCCTCTCCTCACACGGGCCGCACCCAGGGGGAGATGGCCACGCACCTTCTCCACGGAGATCATCTTCCCGTGGAGCTCTGTCTTGTGCAGGTGGCTGATGCATTTTGTCGCCTCCTCTGCTGTGGACATCGTGACAAAGCCATAGCAGCGAGCACCAGGACTCCGGGCGTTCGTCACGACCTTGGCACCCACCACCTGAGGGAAAGCAGGCAGACGTGGCTCAGACACAGACCCTGCAGGGCAGGCCCAGCCACGGAGCAAACGCACAGGGTGGACCTCTGGGGCTACACAGAGGGCACGGTCTGTCCCTGCAGTCATTCAGAGGACCTCCCTCCTCACATTCCTCTGGGATTCTGAGAGGGCTGGGAAGTAGTCAGGGAGACAAAAATGCCAATGTCTGCCTGTGCTTTTTTTTTTTTTGGTGCCAGGGATTGAACTCTGGGGCACTCGACCACTGAGCCACATCCCCAGCCCTATTTTGTGTTTTATGTAGAGACAGGGTCTCACTGAGTTGCTTAGCACCTCACCATTGCTGAGGCTGGCTTTGAACTTGTGATCCTCCTGTCTCAGCCTCCCCAACTGGTGGGATTAGAGGCTTGCGCCAATGCGCCCGGCTCGTCTGTCCTTTTGATGTGACTTAAAATGTGGGAGGAAATGAGCCTAATTGTAGAGCCATAGTAGGTGAGGGATATGGGTAATGGGGCAGAAGTCCCACATGTGACCCACACAAACCAGGTTGGCTTGTTTTTCTTTTGGTACCAGGGGTTGAACTTAGGGTTTCTTAACCACAGCTGCACCCTGTGCTCCTTTAAATTTTGAGACAGGGTCTCACTAAATTGCTTAGGGCTTCAAGAAGTTGTCGAGGCTGGTTATGACTTGCCATCCTTCTGCCTCAGCCTCCTGAGCCACTGGGATCATGGGCCCTGGCAGCTTCATTAGCTACTTATATAACCATGCTATATTTAGTATTTCCTCTTCTCAGCATTTAGACATCAAATAGTAAGGGCAAATATTCTTAGTTTTCTGTTATGATACACCAAGCTCTTCTCATGGACAAGGGCTGGTGTTAAATCTTCTTGTGATTGCCCCCAAAAGGAACCTGAATGCAAAAGTTTATTTGGGAGGCGAGTCCAGAATGTACACAGAGTGAGGAAGCAAGTAAGAAAGCCAACCCAACGTCACCAGGCAGGGTCCACAGGAGGCACTTTTGACAGCAGAGGCTGGTCCAGCTGTGCACCAGTCCCCAGCCTACACAGGTGCAGGAGAGGCAGGTGGGCAGACAAGCCTGGGCCAGAACTGCCCACTGGTAGGCTAAGGGAGCAACCTCGAGGTCAGGTAGTGACACACCCGCAGTCAGGGTCACCCCCCCCAACAGGACGGCACAGGACCCCCTCACTATGCCACAGTATCACTCCTGTTCATCCCCAGTCACTGCTGTTTCTCAAACACTGACCACATCTCTTGTCCAGACCCTAGATTCAACCTTGTAGCCCTCCCTAGGCTTTAAAGACCTGAGGGTCATGAAACCACCAATGGGAAGATGGCAAGCTTACAGTGATGGGGGAAACCAAGCCAGATGTAGGCTCTAGGGGCTCCCACATTTCTGACTAAGGAGGGGCAGGTTCCGCAGTGCATCAGCATATGTGAGCTCTAGGATGCCTCGGAGTGCTTAGTGCAGAGTGACCCGCACATAAGGGCTGTAGGACACTGGCTTAAAGGCATCTCCTGCTCCAGAAAGCCCCTGGCTCTTACCTTCCCATATTTGCTGAAAAGATTCTTCAAGTCTGTAGCTCTGGTTGTAGAAGAAAGTCCACTAACCCAAAAATTTCTACCACAACTGCTACGACCTATTTCAAAAGAAAGTTCAGGTCAAGAACACAATACCAATAAGACCCTGAGTCTTCAAGAAAGTTTATTTAAAGCAGACACAATTCCCACTTGCTCTCAGATCATGGCACAACAACATAAAGCTGGTTGTGATGAGGACTCCACAGCAGTCCATCAAGCCCGACAGCACTGCCAAGAATGCTGATTACAAAGGGGAACCAGAGCTGCTGGGACTGGTCAGGTTTCCTTAGTGACCAAGTGGCTAAACCACGGAGTAAAGTGGGTAGAACGCAGGGCATCAGGCATGCTAAACAAGCGCCTACCTCTGAGCTAAACAAGGACCCTGACGTGGATTTTTAACAAGCAGCATCCAGTATCAACAAAGCTGTTCCTGTCCTTTTTTCTGAGGTGCATATCATGTACCCCCCGCCCCATAATTTCATGCTCTGCTGAGCACTAGTGAATGAACAAGTCCAGTGAAGCTATTGCTCAATGAGTGAATTCAAGGCAGGGTTCCAGGATCAACAAACTCAAACACACCCTCAAAATCAAGTGTCCACACCAAGACACTGAACTAGCTCTTAGGACCTGGTTTGCGCTCTAATCCAGGACCTACAAAGCCAACAGGAAGAAGCAGAAAAGACGTCCTGAAAAACTCAGGCACATCTGGGTGGGAACACCGGACACCCCGGGTTACAATTAAAAGCCCCACCCCGTTGACCCTGAGGTCCAACATGCTCCAAGAAAATGGCACTGACATGGGGACCTACCTTTCTCCTCCCGGGACAGTCGTTTTGTGTCTGAGTCGTCTTCAATAGAACTAGAGACAAAAGGCAGTGTCACTCCAGAAGGAAGCAGCATCGAGGAGACAAACTCAAAATCATAAAATACGTGCTGAGGTTGTATACCTACCCGAAATTTAGTTCTGAAAAAATGATACCCCGACAAACTTGTATTGTAAATCTGACCTAACCATAAGATCTCAGACCCACAGGAGTTAATTAATTCTGCTGGGCTAAAGATAATTAGGAAGAATTAAAGAAAACAACCATGATAGGTTGAGAAAAGAAAAAAGATTATGCAATCAGTGTAAAATAAACAAAGAGAAATAAACACTGTTTGGAGGTAAACTACAATTTCAGCAGTCTGGCTGGCCAATTGCAGAAAAAACAGCTTATGTGTGTCATTAAATGACCAATGAAAAGGAGATAGCGTCTGGTCTAAAACTGAGAAACAACAAACCTCATTTTCTGATCAGCGCCCTCACTGGTTGAGGACTCTTTAGGAGCCGGAGGGACTTC
>PVHX01016963.1:0-42092 GCA_004024805.1 Geosciurus inauris | reverse complement strand
AATAAGATCAATAAGTAATATTGGAAATGACAGTTGCCTAAATTTACAAGAGAATAGAAGTTTCTTGGTGGATGTATTTAGTGAGCTAACAAACTGAGTACCTACAGTGAATCAAGAACTCTGCTAGGTTAAGGGCGTAGCTCAGTGGTAGAGTGCTTATCTCAAACATGCAAGACCTTGGGTTTGATCCTCAACACTGTTGTTGGGGGGCTATGCTAGATGTTTGGAAAATACAGAACAAAACTGCAGTTTCTACCCTTCTGCCTTACTCTTTTTTCCTAGAGGGGGAATCTTATCTCTTTATTTAGGGGAATCTTTAACACCTCTTGCAGCTCTAGGATTCAGTGTTTCTACTATGGGAACAATAACAATTCCAGTGGGTACTGAGAAACACAGATCCTCAACTCCAGTTGCCTTGCTAATTCATTGCATGATCATTTAATTTTCTGAAGCTCTCTGCAGCTTTCAGACTGAGTTACTACTGCGTAAAGGACAGGTTTTGGAATCAGAGGTATCTGCTTTAAGCTTCCACTTACTTTGGGGAAATAACGTGGACAATACAGTCTCAGTTCTACTTTGTATATAGGAATTCAACATAAACTTACAGATAGGATTGGAATGAGAAGAGAACCAATGGCTAAGAGCTTGGGTTCTGAAGTCACATGGACCTAGCCTCCAATCCTGTTTCAAACATTTTTCCTCAAGGGTGCCTGTGGGTAAGTTACTTAGCTGTGCTCTGCCTGTCTCCTTGGGTGTAAGAAGGGGGAAACAGTCATATTCTGTAGAACTAATATAAAGAGTAAATGACATATTGTGTATAAAGTGCTTTACTACAGTGCCTGCCACCTAGTAATAAATACTAGTTATCATTATTATTTGAATATTAAATGATGTGCTATATTTTGAGCACATAAAAATGTGCCTTTTTTGACAGCAAATTCCAAAGATGTCATTTTATTTTCAATATAGTTTATAATAACAAGCATGTCCAAAGTGGAGCTGGCTCATTCAAGAAACACTGTGTCGTATTGCTTGAGATGACCCAATGGTCATACATTCATGGTTGTTGGTTGAGGCTGGGGGGATAGGTCTCTTGATCTAGAAAGAAGGTTAGACAAAATGACTTTGAAATGTCTCTTCAGCTATTTTTTTTTCATTTTATGGCATGTATTCATCTCTGGTTAGTAATGTTACTATTATCTACATTAAGGTAATAAACTTTAACTTATTAATTATTTAATAATTATTAATTATATTAACTGAGTTATTTTCATAAAAGTATGTACAATTGAGATGTATTCAAGAATTTATTAAATACTTTACCTCTACAAAAATATTCCTCCTCCTTCCACTTCTTTAATTCTAACAATTATAAAGAGAAGCTCCAACAAAAGCCAGCCATCTCATCCCAGAATGAACTGTGATTTTTCTTTTAAAACTTTTATGCCTTATTACTTTTTTAATCTTGTGAAGCAACAACCAGATTCTGTGTTAGCTCTGCCTCTGGTGATAATATTATGAACTAGGTCAGAAGGTAGTTAAAAAAGAAATAGGTCCATAGCTAAGAATCTCACTTAAAAAAACAAAACAAAAAAAAAACTCTCCAAAACTTAGCTGTGTTCCATGTTCAAAATAAACTCTATTTTCTAATTCCAGAGTAATCATGAGATTTCTGAGAAAAGTGCTGAAGAAATGTTCCGTGGAGAGGAAGAAGGGTTGAGAACCTAACAACTTGACCACAGTATGCCCCACTTCCTTGAAAGACCAGGGGGAGCCCCTTTCCCCATTTCTCAATGCCTCTGAGTGCCACTGGAAAAGCACTGGGTACCTGGTCAAGGAAGCATAAAAAAGCTTTATTTAAACTGGTGTTTTTATCTGCAGCTTGGGTTGGGGGCTTGGAAGGAGAATGTAATATTCTGGAAAAGCAGTTTGCCTAAGAAGAAAAGCAAAAAAGGGAGTAATAGTGGCAGTAATGTAGGGCAAAACAATGTGCCTTGGGGCTATGAAGGAGCCTGTGAGCCAAGAAAGCTCACAGTAGTGCTAGGACAGTCAGAGTGTAAAATGCTCCTTGGCCTAGATGATCAAGAGGCACAGGGACTGGTGATCTGCAAGATGTGAATCCTTTCAGAGGCTGATACCCAGAGTCCCACTGTGTTCATTTTGAAGGAGGGAGGCCAGCTTTGCTCTTTCTGAGACACCTGCTATATTCTGCCAGCAAGCATACCAGGATCTGGACACTTACCGGCCAGTTCCCAAACAAGTGCACTATGGAGCAGAAAGAAAAAGCGTTCCACCACCAGCCAGCCCTGTGCTCTGTCAGATCACATTTGATTATTTCACATTTTGGTTTACATGAAACTATTTTGTACCTTGTAAGTCCCTGAAGGGGACTACGGGAAGTCTGCTACAGGGAAATGAAAAATGTACTAGTAAAGAAGTGTTATATAATGTTTTAAAAATTGTAGCAATGTTAGTTTTAATTAGAAAAGGGGTAAACTGGGCATCCAGAAGAGAAATGGGAAGGAAAAGGGAAAAAAGTAAGGGTTTTTTGTTTATTTATTTATTTTTGTACTGAGGTAGGAGATATTTAAAAAGGAAATCACTCTTAGTGTTGGACTATCCTTAGGAATGTGGGGTGATTCTGTTTCATGGATTGTCACCTAAGTGCTCAGACCAGGATTCCAGGATAGGCAGGAGAGGCTCCAGAGAAACCTTCCAGATAGGAATTTCCAGTGTTCGCCTGGAGTTCCCAGGGTTTGGTTTGGTTTGGTTTTGATCAAGGGGAAGTAAAGTCAAAGAAAAATAACCCTGGGACAACACTGAATTGCCCACTTTTTATGTTGCTAAGGAAAAATGATTCTATAAGTTCAATGATAATATCAACAATATGGCATTATTTTAACATCTGTCCACCCCAATAAAAAAAAATAATGCTGGAAATGGTGCTTGGAAAACTAGAAATCTATATGTAGTATATTGAAAGTGAACCCTATATCTCACCCTGCACAAAACTCAACTCAAAGTGAATCAAGGACCTTGGCATTAGAACAGAGACCCTGTGCCTACTAGAAGAAAGAGCAGGCTCAACTCTCCATCATATCGACGCAGGAATAGACTTCCTCAACATGACTCCTAAAGCACAAGAAATAAAATCAAAAGAATAAATAAATGGAATGGCATCAAACTAAAAAGCTTCTTCACAGCAAAGGAAACAATCAAGAACATGAACAGAAAGCTTACAGAATAGGAGAAAATCTTTACCACCTGCACTTCAGATAGAGCATTAATCTCCAGGACATACAAATAACTCAAAATACTTAACACCAAAAAAACCAAATAACCTCATCAATAAATGGGCTAAGGAACTGAACAGGCACTTCACAGAAGAAGAAAATACAAATGGTCAAAAAATATATGAAAAAATGTTCAACATCTCTAGAAATTAGAGAAATGCAAATTAAAACTACACTTGATTCCATCTCATTCCAGTCAGAATAGCAATTATCAAGATTATATAAGTAACAATAAATGTTGGTGAGGATGTAGGGGAAAAGGTACACTTATGCATTGCTGGTGGGACTGCAAATTGGTGCAACTACTATGGAAAGCAGTATGGAGATTTCTTAGAAACTTGGAATGGAACCACCATTTGATCCAGCTATCCCATTCCTTGGTCTATACCCAAAGGACTTAAAATCAGCATACTATAGTGATGCAGCCACATCAATATTTTTAGTAGCTAAATTCATAATAGCCAAGCTATGGAACCAACCAGGTGCCCTTCAACAGATGAACGTATAAAGAAAATGTGGTGTGTGTATATATATAATGGAATTATTCAGCTATAAAGAAGAATGAAATTATGGCATTTGCCGGTTAATTGATGGAATTGGAGACTAGCATGCTAAGTGAAATATGCCAGTCCCAAAAAACCAAAGGTCAAATGTTCTCTCTGATACATGGATGCTAATCTATAACAAGAGAGGGTAGGAAGGGGAATTATAGAAGTTCATTGGATTAGACAAAGGGGAATGAAGGGAAGTGGGGTATGGGAATAGGAAAGACAGTAGCATGAATTAGACATAACTTTTCTATGCTCACATATGAATACATGACCAATTTAACTCTACATCATGTTGAACCACAAGAATGGAATCAAAATTGCAATGGGTTGCACCCCATGTATGTATATTTGTCAAAATACATCCTGCTCTCATGTATATCTAAAAACAACAAATGAAAAGAAAAACTTACACTGCTGTTGTAAAATAAATACTTCATTAATTGTATTTTATTCTTTTTTAGGCAGGATAATGAGCCATTGAACTTAATTTACCTAAGAAACATTGTGATTTAATAATATACACGACTGATGAAATGATTGCAAAGTAATGTAGTTTGTTTTCTCAACAGAAATTCCTTAACAAGAATTAAAGTGAAAATTAAATGTCTTAATTTAAAAATGTCAGGATAAAAATATTCTTTCTGAAGAAAAGTCAGCTGATCTTCAGACTATATTTGTGATCATTATATACATACATATGTATATATGTGAAATGATTACATACGTGTTTAAACATACAGGTATGGATATGATTATTGAAAATGTAAATTTGAAATTTTAACATTCCATTTATTTATGGTATTACACTGTAGGTGAGATGTTTTGGACAACTGGATTAATTGGGGATTTATGCTGAACAAGTGCAACATGAAATATAACTCTCATGCATAACTTGTAGATATTTTGTTTAATGCCATTGATGTTTTAAATCTACATTTTCACCCATGCTTGGTAATGACAATGGAAGCTTTTGGAATAACTAATATGAAGAAAGCAATGGAGGCAGCCATGCAGAGCTGGCCAAGATCTCAAGAATGGGGTGCAGAAGGATGTGCTCTGCTTTCAGAGCCCCTCAGCTCTGGAGAGTTGTTGCCCAACATGAGCATCTGAAAAGAAGGTAGTACACAAATGAAAGCTCTGGTTTTGGACTTGGAGTCTGTGAACCAATCACAAAATAAACTGAAATGAGAAGATGGAGAAATATCACTCATGGAAAGTTTTAAAGTCTCCTGACCCTTGGAGACATGATAATATGAAGAGGCAGAAGCCAATATATCATGAGACAAAAATAAACATACTTGGCACCAACCTCCATGACAGTCATTTTCAGGCAGTCACTTGAGCAGGAGTTCTCATCCCTGGAAGCCCAGTAGAATGACCTAAGGAGCCGGAAAGAAAATACCCAGCTCCACTTCCAGAGGCTGGGATTTAATTTGTTTGGGGTGGGACTTGGGTTGCAGGACTTTTTCTAAAACTCTCCAAGTAATTCTAATGCACAGCTAAGTTAAGAATCCTTACTTATGGGGTTGGAAAAAATACTGCAGAATCTCATCAGAGATTCCTAAATTGATTAATTTGCTAACTACTTGTAGTGGAACAAAACATTCCATAATCAACCATTTAGAAATTCTCCATTCACTATAAAATACCTCATGTGGTTAACAGGCAGAAAGACATTCTGCTCATCAAAATATCAGTGAGATTGCCTGCGCAATGCAAAATAACCTTATTTGGACCACAGACACAGATGTTATGTTGATAAATGTCAAGATCACGAAGATCCCAATCACCACTTTGGTTTGGATTTTAAATATCCCCATGGGCCACATGTTGAAGGCTTTGTTGGCAGGCTGTGGTGCTATTGGGAGGTGGTGGAATGGTGAAACGACTCAGAGGAGGGGCCCAGTGGGAGGAAGTTAGGCTATTGGAGGCATGCCCTTGAAGGAAATATAGGGACCCTGTCCTCTTCCTCCCTGTTTTCTTCCTGGCAGCCATAAAGCAAGCAGTTTCCTTCGTGACGTTTTCTATCATGATACAGCATGCTGCCACAGGCTCGAAGCAATGTGGCCAAACAACCATGGATGAATCCTCTGAAACTGTAAGCCAAAATAAATCTTTCCTCCTTTAAGTTCTTTTATCTCAGGCATTTTGTCACAGCAAAACAGAGCTGATTAAAACGACCTGGATAACATTAGGAAGTGTCTACACTTTTGTTGGGTAGGATTCAGATGAAAGCTAGCTGAAGGCAGAGTGTTTTCCTAGCTTGGGAGCCTTGTTTATATGCTAGATACAATCCCATACATTCTTCGTAGAAATTAGCTCATTTAATGTACATATTTGTTCACTCTGCTCTGGCCACTTGGTCTTGCACACCTTTTCAAACACACTAGCTATGTTGCCACCACTCTTCTCCTTCCTCTGGGAATTCTATTCACTCATATACCCAGGACTTCCTGAGTACAGTAGTTTCCCCTTTATCTGTGATTTTACTTTCCATGGATTCAGTCAATCATGGTCTAAAAAAACTAAATGGAACATTCCAGAAATAAAAAATTCTTAAGCTTTAAATTATTTATTGCTCAGAGTGGTATGATTAAAACTCATGCTACCTCACTTCACCTCATTCAGGATGTGAATCATCTCTTTGTTCAGCACATCCATGCTGTATACATTAACTGCCCTTTAATCACTGAGTAGCCATTTTAGTTATCAGATTGACTGGTGGTAGAGCAATGATTGTGTTTAAGAAACCATTATTTTACTTAATAATGGCCCCAAAGCACAAGAATTGTGATGGTGACAATTCCAATATGCCAAAGAGAAGGCATAGAGTGCTTTCTTAAGTGAAAAAATGAAAGTCCTCCACTCACTAAAGAATAAAACAAAATCATATACTGAGGTTGGTAAGATTTGTAGTAAGAATAAATCTATGAAATGGTGAAGAAGGAAAAAGAATTTGCTTTCACACCTTAAGCTGCGAGAGCTATAGCCACAGTGCTATATGTATTGTTAAGATGGGAAAGGCATTAAAGTATAGAGTTGGTACTACCCATGGTTTCAGCCATCCCTGATGGATAAGAGGAGACTACTGTACCTGATTTTAAGTTGCCATCAGTCCCCCCGTTCCATGTTCCCTTGTTTTCATGGTGCTACATTTCCTTCCACAGCATTTCCTATTCTCTAACGTTTATTTATCTTCCTGTCTGCTCATCTGTCTATCTATATTATTGTTTATTGTCTTCCTTTCTAAAATCTAAACTCCACCAGGCAGGCATCTCTCCTCCTGCCTTCATCCAATGAACAATGACTAACCATGCCTGTCATTTAGTAAGTAGTCAGTAAATATTTTTGAATGAACAAAAGGTTTGATGTTATATTTGATGGTATATTATTATTTTATTACTATTTTGATTAAGGGAAATCTTTTTTGTGCTAAAAAGAAATACTTTGTTTTTTGTTTCATTAAAAGAAAGCAAAACAGAGGAAGGAGAACTGAAAAAGAGGGAGAAGGAGAAAACACTTCAGATGGTTGCTGCTGCTGCTATCATTACAAAATAATGGGCTTTTTATTTCATGGGAATATAAAGGCCACATATGAGGCTTGCAAAGCTGAGGTTGGTTGATTCTATCCCCAGTTATCTTCCCTGCCTTCCTTTAAGTTAGTGTACTTTTCTACTTTTCCAAAGGGGGAGCTGATAGTCACCTCCCTCAATTTATCAATAGGAATCTGACATTACAAAAGCAATGACATGTCTTTGAAATAGAAAACCATTCCCAGCCTTGCCTCCAAAATGCTTTAAGGATGTTCCACTGCCTTGAAGAGTTGATGGGCCTCTCTAATATTTATCAGGGGTTATTTTTATAACAATGGAAATACAACAGATCACATTTAGTACTTTTTGCTGGCAATGCCTGTGGCCTCCTCAAAGTCTTTAGGTATATGGGAATTGCTTTGCCCATTCAGAATTCAACAAGCAAGCCTGTAAATTCCAAAATCCTTACTCAGCAAGAAAGCACATTAAAATATTTATTTTCACTCCCAATGTAACAGCAGGGGGAAAAAAATTACATTTTTATGAGGTTTCCACTCTTCCAGCACTAAACATTTAAATGGACTCAGCATATAGGATCAGAGGTTTCCCATATGGTCACAAGATGATTATAACAGGCAAAGAGGAAGCAAAGAAAAGCCATAGATGAGTTGCTGAAAAAAATAATAAAGTTGACAAATGCAGTATGCTCAAGGCAGGATACTGTGAAATCATTATATTTTCAACAAAGAGAGAAAGCATATTCCTGCAGAGTCAGATTTTGGCATTCAAGCATTAAAATCTTTATCTTCACTAGATACATAAAATAGAAAATAAAATTTTGACAGATAGAGGGAAACAAGACCAATTTCAGTTTCACCCTCTCTTTTACAACAAAGTAATTTGTTATAAATTCATTTGAAGAGGCAGCACTATTTTTAGGCAAATGAGAGCTAGTTAAAATGTAAAAAGAGCTCTGAGTCCAAACCCAAGATATGAGAATAAATCTAGATACTGTCAGATCAGGTGAGTAAAAAACAAGATGGTTTCATTATAATGATCAAAGGCATACACATTTCCATTAAAAAACTAATTTGCATGCTAAGCAAAAGCAATTCAAATTACTCTTTGCTAAAAACAAAGTAAGTGGATTTGTGTAGTACATACTTGGTGCTGATGAAATGTTTATTGAGCATAAAGCTAGATGTATACTTCTAGAAAGTCCTGTATAAAAACAAGTATGAGCCCTATGTGATTATTTTTTCAGGCTTCTAAACATTTGAATTAACTATTCTTATATAACAATGTGCTGTAACAGTAAAGCTGAGGTCAGAGTAACTTAGGATATATAGGTACATTTTTTTAAAAAATTGATTTGAATCCTTTCATTCTAGCAAGCAAGGACACTGGTCCTCCACAAACCCCAGACCTTGCTATTAGCTAACTCATTTCCTCACACCTGGACCCTGAAGGCTTTTATCACCTGGAGAGACCAGAGTGACACAAAGACCAATGAGCAGAACATATCCACACATGGACACCTCAGAGTTTGCCTTGTCCCTGTCCTGTAGCTCTCAGAACTCACTGGGAATCCTTTCAAAATGACCTTGGTAGCCAAGGCAATTCAGTCTTGTTACACTATAGTCACATAGCATTTATGATTAGAAATAAAATTACCCAATTGTTCATACCCTATTTTTTAAAAAAGTGTTTATTGCCCTCGGGGCTCAGAAAAGGATACCCCAAACACTGGCACTTTGATAAGCTCAATAACTTTACAACCTGCCTCAGAATCAAAGCCCCTCTAACCGTCTTATTTTGTCCCATGCTAGTTAGCTTTGCATCATTGTGACAATATACCTGAGAGAAATCAACTTAAAGGAGAAAAGGTTTATATTGACTCATGGTTTCAAAGGTTTCAGTCCATGTTCATCAGGCGACATTGTTTCTGTCTGTGGTGCACAACATAGCAGGGGAAACATGGAATGAAACTGTTCACCCCATGGTAGCCAGGAATCAAGGGAAATGGGGGTGGGGTTGGAGAAGTTATCATTTTTGTAAGAAATCCTCTCCCCTGAAGCCCATTAAGCTAAGTCAGAGCCTCAGGATCCAATCACCTCTGAAAGGCCCCGCCTCTGAACACTGCTGTGCTAGGTAGGGACCAAGCCTTCAACACATGAGCTTTTGAGGGACATTTACAATCCAAATCATAGGACTCCTTCACCCTCAATCACAGGAAGGGGCTCTCTTGGAATTCCTTTATCTGTTCTAAGACCACCAAGAAGAATAAAACTGCCTTCTCCTTTCCCCCTGAAATCTCATCATCCATGGAAGAAAAGAAGACTGAGGAATGCAACAACACCTGGGCAAACTTTGCCACAAGAAAATGTCTGTCTCTTTGAGTTATTTAAATTCCAAAGACAATTATTTACAAGTTAATTTCTGTCTCTCCAGCCTATTCATTCTCTCTCATAATCACCAACTATCCCTCTATAATTGCCTACAGCACCCACACCCATTTCCTTTTTTTCTGATGAAAATGGTGTTTATGCTTCAACCATCTGGCCCTTCTTTGAGTTTCATACTTTGTGACTCCCATATTTATCCACATTAACACATTTGCTATGCCCTTTTCTCCTATTAATCTGCCCACTGTCAGTTCATCCCAGGGATCCTTCAGAAGGTTTTTTACTGGTTTGTGAAAGTCAGAAGTATCTTTAAAGTATTTGTAAACTAAACAGAAGTGCTGTTGCTCAAGATTCTTCTTCCTTTGGGTAAAACCAGGGTGATGTTGGAATCCTAAGAATCTGGGACTATATTCCTGACTATATCCCCTCTTTGTGTGTGAAAAGTTGCTTAACTTCTTTCAGATTAATCAAAAGGTAAGAAGACATGGTGTATTTAAGGTTCCTGACATATACTCTAATATGAGATAAATACTAGATTCTTCCCCATCAGATGGGAATGAGGAGGCTTGGTCTCTGTCTTCCTGATGAAGCTGTAGTGAATAAATTCCTTTCCCGCTTCATCATTGTTTTGTTCATGTAATGTTTGGGGTAAATGGCTAGGCTTAGTTTTATGGAACTCCCTGAATTTAGGCCTTCCTCTGACCTAGGACTCTGACCATGTGAGCATTACACAGCACAATAGGCTTAGCATCCCCTCAGTATTTGTTAAACAATTTTAAATGGTGCTAACACAGAATAATAAAATGCAAGATTAGGGAACTATAAATATTCTCACTCCTTCAAAACAATGCAACAAAGCAACACACTTCAAATTGAAGAAGAAGAAAAGATACCATCTTTAAATATAAGTGATCATATTGTAGCACAAGGTATCTTTCTCATGAGCCACTCTATGAAGGTCAGCAAACTTCACATTTTAAATTTTTGCAATTTTAATTCCTTCATCCCAACACATGCTTACTTCAGCCAGAGAAAAATACCTTCACTGATATTGAAAATTCTATCAAGGGATAAGGGTGCAGTCCAGTGGAAAAGCACTTACCTGGAATGCATGAGGCCTGGATTCGGTTCCCAGCTCCTCACACATACACACAAAAAATTCTATCTAGGAGCAAATATATAACTGGATAGTCAACCATTAAGAACAAACTAGAGAGGCATCCATTAGGAGTGGGTGCTGGTTTCTGTACTATAAAACATCAGTATGATTCTCCAGAGACAGTCTTTTCTAGTTTACCCATGAACTCCACTCATTATATAAAATGGTTCTAGAAGACAAGGGATGCTTGAACATATTCTCCCTACTCAAAGAGTATTAAAAAACAGTTTGTTTCCTAGAGGCTTTATGAGATAATTCAGGTAAGAATATAAAGCCAAAGACATACAGGCCTTCCCAGACTTAATCTGTCACCCAATCAACTGCTGTGGCCAAAGTACCTACCATTGGTAAAACAGTATTTCTGCTTCAAAGTATTTCTGTCTTACTGCAATTTTACTGTGGCATTTAGGAATCTCCTTTTAGTTTTCTCAAATAAAACTCCAGGTTCTCTTTCTACTTGTATTTCTTTACAATTTCCTCTCCTGGATTTTCTTCTTTTTCTTTTTTTTCCCTTAAACACTTCAAAATTTGATGTTGACATAGAGGTGAGCCGCCAAGTCCTGTTCTTCTTCATCCCAACACTGGGAGATTATGCCCTCTTCTGCTACCACTATCAGGCTTCATCACAAGTCCCTTGGGGTTCACTTTTTAGCTTTGGACATCTCCACTTAAATGACTCATAAACATCACCATGTTCCAAATAGAACTGTGTTCTCCAGCTATGTTTTGACACAAATTGGCATCCAAATTAAAAACTGAAAAATTACTCAGGCATTAGATATTATCTCTTATAAAAATCTCAAGTTTATCTCCTTTTTAATAGCTTCACTTCCACTGCCTTAGAAGAAGGTAGGTTTCTATTGCTGTAACAAATACCTGAGATAAATCAACTTAAAAAGAGGAAAGGTTCATTTTTGGCTCATGATTTCAGAAGTTTTAGCCCATGGTTGCTTGGCCTTTTTGCCTGCAGCAGCACAATGCATCGTGGTGGGAGTACATGGTGTAAGAAACAGCTTACCTCATGGCAGTTGGGAGGCAAAAAGAGACAGGAAGAGAATAGGGTCCCAATGTCCCCTTCAAGGGTACACCCCAAAGACTTAACTTCTTCTCATTAGGTCCCACCTCCTATAGGCTCTATTATATCCCAATAGAGCTATAGAATAGGGACTAAGCCTCCCATTCATAGGCCTTTGTTAGGGACATTTAGAATTCAAACTGTAGCAGGAGCCAACTTTTTGTGTAATACCTACTAGTTTCTAACCCTAATCATCTGGAAGTTTCTTGAGTCCTCTACACCTTATGCCAGATCCTCAGGGAACACAGTGTTCAAATAACTTTTCCATGTGATTACAATATATGTCCAAACCTGGTACATACCATTATTTCAATTAACCCTACTGCAACTCTATGAGGCAGGCACTCTTAAACCCGTTTATAAAGGGAAAAACCCAGCCTCAAAGATGCTGAGTAACATGGCTAAAATGAAATGATGACAGAACTGAGATCCAATGTTTATCTGACTTAAAATTCTATGCTCTTTTAAGGTTCTGCTAATAATTCTCCGTTCACTTACAATTGGTTCACGCTGTTTAAGTTGCATAAATTGTAAGAGGATTTTTTTAATGCAGATTTTTAAGCCAAACCCACAGAACTTCTGATTCTTTCAGTTAAATTCAAACTAGGAATGTGCAATTGGATAAGCACCTAGAAGACTCTAAAACAGGCATCTAGGGATATGCTTTGAGAAACAACTGATTACTTAATCACTCTGTTCATATTAACATTTTCCCCTAAAATGCAAATAGAATCATGACCATATTCTTGTTAACTGTTTAATGACTTCTAGCTAGTTTCCAATCAGAGTCCAAATTTCTAATCCTGCTGTGTATGACATGGTTGTCACAGTCTTATTGGCCCCTTCTTCTGCCTCCTGTGCTTACATTTTGCACTGCATATAGAGCCAAAGGCTCACTCTACTGTGGCACAGTTGTGTCTTTTCATATCTTCAAGTCTCCACATACACTATGGCTCTTATTTAGAGATTCTGGAATTGTTTAAATCCAGTTATAAGTTCTGTTGTTCCTCTAGAGTTAGTGGCTCATTCCTGAAATTTCCTAATAGTAAGAACATCCTTCATCTTAGCCTTTTTATACGGTGATGAATGTATTTCTTAATTCTTCCATCTCGTACATGCTTTTATTTTTTTTTAAAAAAGATCATCTTTTATTGATGCATTATAATTTTACATAATAGTGGACTTCATTTTTATGTACTTGTACATGCGCATAACATAATTTGGTCAAATTCATTCCCTAGCACCTACCTTCTCCTTGTCTTTCTCCCTCCTCCTGGTTCCCTTCTTCCATTCTACTGGTCTCCCTTCTATTTGCATGAAATTCCCCACTGTTTTTCCTTTTCTTTTTGAAAGTAATCATCTTATTTTATAAGAACCAAACTCCAAATCATTTATGTTTTTTTATTACCCCACATATACCCTAAGGCTTAAAAAATCAGGGAGGGAGGTCAACATTATTTAAAAATAATCACAGGTATGGAAATCATAATAATTGCAAGTCTATATTTAGCTGGAGAATGTGTGGATTATGCTGGAGTTTGGCTCTTTCTGAACTTGTCTTATGTAAAATGTTCAATAAAGGCATTCCATCTACAATCTCCTTGCCCACCCATTTTCTTCTTCACTCTCTAGCCTTGGTTTTTAGGAGAGCTCCATAGGAGAAGCCTCTGTCCAGCCTTGACCTTTGCACTGATACCAACATGCAAATATGTTTATTCGCTCAAAAAAAAAAAGGAAAAAAAACCCACTTGTTAACTACTTAAACTTCAATAGGTGCCCAGATAGAAAAACCCACTGTTTTTCTTAATGGCAGAAACTGATGATAATTCCTCTTTGTGTCTTCAGATTTAAACAGTCCCTTATTAAATATTGACTAACTGAAAAAAGTCAATCAATCAATTGAACTTTGGCAGATAATCTTAAAAGCTTAAAAAATCTGTAGCTCTTTGGATATTTTTCATATGTGTTAATGAAACATATTAATTATCTCAGTCTTTTGGCATTTTATAGGCTCATAATTTTTAGAGAAAGAAAGGATTTTTGGAGATCATCTTCAATGTTCATTTTACAGATTGGGAAATATAAACCAGGAAGAATAAAATGACTTTCCCAAGTTTAGTTAGCAAGTTCAGTGGAGACTTGAAAGCTTTTCTTTCCCTAATCCACTTCTCCTTTCTTACCAGACCACTTCTTCATTCTTCTTCCTTTTTTCTAGTTTATAATTTATTGAGTATCCACTGTGCCTGCAGCACTACTGGGATAGATATATTATCTTAGCATTATATTTCTTCATGTCTACTGTCATTAGTACTTAAGCCCATGAAATAAGCCGGCACCATGCCAGCTGTCAGGAATGCAAACATTAGTAAGACAAGATTTTCCAACCTGGACAAGCTTGCAGTCTAGAAGAGAAGATGGTGTAGGATGCACTGATTAAAATGTGATCTCTCAAGTGTTTGCATTACTAGCCTAACCAAATGGGCAGCTCCTCGACATGGCAGACATCCCTAAGATTAAACATGAAATGAGAAATTGATGATAATGTATACAAAGGACAAAAGTCACTGCTTTCCTCTTTACTAAATATGTAATAGGGATCAAAGGTCAACCAGAGAAAGGATAATAAAACATACACCTGAACAGATTTGTCCTAGCTCACCTGTTGTGGAAATGAAAAAAAAAAAGACATCTAAAGGAGGACATGTTACCTCTTAATATCCCCTGATCCTGACTCCCTACAAAGAATAAAAATTGTGACCTCTGAGAATATGACTAGTAATGCTTAAACCTAAAAGGAGACACAGGAGGTACAAAGCAACACAATCAATCTCTAATATTGTATTTCCAGGCTAGAATGATTCACATTTAAACTGAGTGTGACTTTGGTTGTTAAAATACCCCTTGACTCAACTTTCATTAGTGATGAACCAAAGTCCAAACTCATTCATCTAGGAATAGTTTGAGAGCTATATTCTATTTGATATTAATATTTTGGAAACTCTAGAAAGTTCTATGCCCAATATTCTTACTATGTTAAAAGGTAGCAAGAGGAAAGTACCCTTCTTCTGATGCTGTCCTCCCCCTTTTTTTTTTGCAAAAGGAAATACAACCAAACTCACAAAGAGTCCTTGTACAAAGTTGCTGAGCTTAATACAATGAACTGAGTTAAACTAGAAAGTTTTTAATAGCTCACCTTTCTAATGGGAATTTTCAATAACTTCAAGGTACTTATTTTTTTTAATTAAGACTTCTATGGAGACTGGTTAAATTACTGGAAAACTAACACTCAGTATTCACCAGTAAATAAAACTTATCATCACAGTGTGATGGGCTGCATGGTAACCAAGGGAATAATAACCTCAAAGGGACCATGATAGTCCAGAGCACCTTGGAGGGCTGTTTTGGGTGAAGCCAAGAGATGAAGATTACAGGGAAGGCTGCACCCAGTAGAGAAAGCAATAGATATGAAGGAACTGAGGCTTGTGTGAGTGCAGGGCTTTTAGGGCCCAATAAACAATCTGGACTGACTACAGCTTCGAATAGAAGTTGGTAAAGGAAGGTAAGGTTAGAAGAATGAGCTAGTGGGACTGGAAGCAGACTTGAGTCTCCTGTGTAGCAGAACTTTGCACATAACAAAGCAGAACTCCCTAGGATTTCAAAGAAACTTAACTTCTGCTTCATATAGAAAAACAATCTTGTGACCCGATCCATCAGATGGATTTGGGGTTATTAAAAAAATCTGTAGTGCAATGATTTAAATTTTAAAGGTGAAAAATTTTTAGAAAAAGACACTCCCTCCACCTACTACACCTAGTATTAAAATCAGTGGAAAAGTCCCATCATTCAGCAATATTTTCACTGAAACAGTCTCTCTCCTCTGGGCATTATCTGTCATGGATCCTGGGAGAAGCAGGTTAAGACCTTAGTCTCTGGGATGAAGAAAATTGGAAAGTGTACCAGGGCCTCCTTAGGGGAAAATTTCAAGGTAAGGAAATCCAGAGAGAAAGTCCAATGCTTTGGTTAGCACCTAGGCAAACTTTTTGAGAGGCTGTAGTCATCCAGCCAAGACATTTGTGCTGCAGTTACAAGAATCTTAATAGAAGCTTGGGCTGGGTGTAGTTCAATGGCAGAACACTAGTATGCACAAGGCTCTGGGTTTGGTCCCCAGCACCACACACCACACACCACACAGACACAAATCTTAAAGCTGAGCGTTGGTATGGTGTCACACACTGGTAATTCCAGTGACTCAGGGGACTGAGGCCAGGTTTGAGACCAGGCTGGACAACTTAGTGAGACTGTGTCTTAAAATAAAAATAAAAATGGGCTAGGGATATAGCTCAGTAGTAGTAGAGTGACCCCTGGGTTCAATCCTCAGCCAAAAAAGAAAAAAAATCTTAAGACCCTCTCAGCAGATTCAGGAAATGAAGGATATCTGCATCAACAGCTGAAAGCAAATGATATAAGGTGCAAAAGAAGCAAGGCAGAGTCTGATAGGGAGGTGTGCACTGAAAGAAACAGTGATACATGCTCACTCTGACCTTGGAGGACAAACTGTGTTGGACAGTACAACAAATGTCATGGCTTCGCTCCATCCTCTTGGTTGGGTATCCCTCATGACATCGCCTCTAACTTGGCTCTCTCAGAACATAAAAATAGGGAAAGGCAGCCAGACTGGATTTGAACTGAAAGAGATCAGAATATGACACCTCAAAATATGCCACTTCGGCATGTTGACTATTTTGAGCTGAAGGCCACTGGAAATAAACAAACACAGAAAGAAACCTTTTTGGAGCTTCCTCTATGTGATTAAGAGCAGAATCTTCTGAGAAATGAGGGTTGCTATGACTCACTTGTACACAGGGAAATTTTATGGCCATGAACAGCAGAGAAACTTGGTACTGAGATGGCATCACACCAACAATTGTACTAAATAAACTTTGTCTTTCAGTAGTTTCTTCCTTATATTTACTATCCCACATACACTGTCCCTAATAGCTTCAAACCCTTTTCTATTGTTTTGACACTTTCCACAAATTCACTGCCCCTTTTTTAAGCTGGTATGTGTGTTACTCAGCTTTGTGTCTCTGTAACTTGTCTTGTAGATGACAAGAACAACTTGGAGGAGAAATAGTTTACTTTAGCTCACTGTGTCAGAGATTCAGTCCACAGTGGGCGGATTCCATTGCACTGAGGCAGTACATCATGGCTGAAGGGCTTGTTGGAGGAATGCTGCTCAACTCATGGTGCACTGGAGGCAGAGACAGGGGAAGGGGTCACAAAGAAGATGAATTCTTCCAGGCCATGTCCCCAGTGACCCATCTCCTCTAGCCATGCCCCATCCACCTACAGTTACCACTCAGTTAGTCCATTCAAACTAGGAAGGGCTGATGAGGTTATAGCTCTCATAATCAATCACTTCACCTCTGAGTATTGACACAGAGTTTTGGGGACACTTCATATCTAAACCATAACAATATATAAGCCTCCAAGATGACCATCTCTTCTAGAATTTTCATTTCATTTCTGTTAGACCATTCCCATATGCATGGGAAATACACCTTTTTTGTACTGTTAATTGATTTGTCCTTTGTCAGTTTAATCTGCAGGGCCCCAGAAACTAAACCTAACATAATAAAAGGAAAAAGAATTTTCCTGTCCATGGGACTCGGCATACCCCCTTGTTAGTAGCTGGGTAGATTACTTAATTACTTTAAACCTATCATTTCATCAAGTAAATCATAATAATAATATCTGCTTTATTATAAGAATCAACAAAATAACATTAGGTACCTTATATTATCACTGGCCTATTAATGATATGCAATAAGTGACAGCTGTAATAATACCAAATAATGTCCCCAAACTAGTTATTTGTTATGAACTACAGTCTACCTCTACTTGAAGATCTAGTTCTGGATTCTTTATGTGGTACAAACTGACTATCAGGATATGCATAGAGAACATATTAGGTGATAATTAAATTATAATAGCTGACTTTAACATCCATTATTAGTAAATAACATCTTTGAGAATTGCAAGATAAAGACAAGAAAGTACATGCAAAATAGTTAAATAACTCAATATCCCAATCTGTAATATTTTCCAAAGATGGCTCAGAATAAAGTACCTCATTATAATAAAAGAGAAGCCTGGCCTATTTTTAAATTATTGGAGTAAAGAGATCACAGTAAAAATTCACCTTATAGATGCACAGATGATTAGTGTTCTGTGGAAGTACAACACAATAATACTTACCTATGAATATAATCTACAATTTGGTATTTATAATTTAATGGAAAAGACATGTTCAAAATCTCATTACACTTCTCTGACAAATTATATTTGCTATGGCTGATGTTATAATAATACATGGTATTATTTATTTTGTTGCTATTATAGTTATTATTATGCTATTATAGTTATTATTATTTTATTTGTTGCTATTATAGTTATTATTATTATTATAGTTATCTATTGATCTCAGATATTTTTCTGTTGTTTACTGGATCCTCTATCAAGTCATACATCTCCTGTCTATGTTAGGCAAAGGACATGAACAGACATGTCACTGATGAAGGAAAAGAGCATGTGGAAAGATTTTCAATATTACTAAAACTTTTAAAAATCCACTTTATTAGATTAGAAAATATAAAAAGAATTTGATACTATACAATATTGGCAAGAAGGGGAAAAAACACTTCATCTTACATCGTGATAATGCAGACCCTTTGGAATGTAATTTGTAGGACTAGGGATGTAGCTCAGTGGTAGAGTGCTTGCCTACCATGTGTGATGCCCCAAATTTAATCTTCAGTACCCCAAAACAAACAACAAAAAATCTATGTTATCTATACAGACTTAAAATGTATCTAACTTTTGGTCTAACATATCTATTTCTAGAAATTTGAAGATATTCTACTGTATAGAGCTGAATGTATTTATATAAAAATGGACATTGTGGCATTGCTAATTACAATAAGAATAGAACAACACAATCTCCAGGAAACCTAGATTTCCTTCAAAAAATAAGAGGCTAGTTAAATTAATTAGATTATATTCATACAATAAGTGCTATGTAGCCATCGATCTATATGTCTTAATATTTAAAGGTATTTGGGGAAAAATTGTTCAAGGTACAAAGCATGTTCATATGCTCCCATTTGTGAAAATAAAAAAGGGATAGATAAATAAATATGTACAATACATGTGCCCATATTCACATATCCATATAAAAATAGTTTCTGGAACGTGTTAGCAGTGTTCACCTCTGGGCAAGGGGATCCAGAATGTAAAATGGGAGAGGGATTATGTTCATTGTAATCTCACATTGTTTACATTTTTGTCATCTGTATATATTTCTCAATTGCATAAAGCCATATGTTTAAAAAGTGAGAATTTAACAGGATATCTTGCAAATATGGGTATAATAAAGCAAATAAAGTTGAATGAGGTAAATCTAAGATAATGAGTTTCTTCACAGATTAACTGTGAGCTCTGATCTATATGTTTCCCCTTTTTGGCTAAATAAGTTATTCATTTTAATTATTTTTTATAAAACTCTATGGAATATATAACATCACTGACACCGCGATTCTACACACAAACGCAAGCAGGTTAAGTGACCAAGTTCGGTCAGGCGCCATGGTGCATGCCTGTAATCCCAGTGGCTCGAGAGGCTGAGCTAGGAAGATAAAGCCAGCCTCAGCAAAAGCGAGGTACTAAGCAATTTAGTGAGACCTTGTCTCTAAATAAAATATAAAATAGGGCTGGGGATGTGGCTCAGTGGTTGAGTGCCCCTGAGTTCAATCCCCAAACAACCAGACCAACTTCATACAGTGATGGCTGAGCTGAGACGTACTCAGGTCTCTTGCACACCAAGCTTAAGACTGTTCTTGGGCCTTACTCACACCCATAACCTTGACCTCTGATGCTCAGTGAGGGTCTGCACACTGAAGCCTCTTGATGGCTTGTTATGGCTATGGCCAAACACTTTCTATCTCTGTAAAAGTGTCAACTGTGGTTTCTGTTAAAATATGGCATTTCTGGCATTGGATGTTTTCAGTCTTTGTGAGTGTGGCTTAAAAAAATAAAGGACTCATATAATACTTCAGTTCTTAAGGCACTTTTCAACTAGACATACATTATCTTCTTTTTTGTGTCACAAGAGCACAGAATCATTACTTTACAAATGAGAATACTGATTCTGATTTTGGAGGAATTCCTTAGCTTGAAGGGGCAGATATGAGACCACCCTTAGGTCTTCTAAATCCAAGTTCAGTGTTCTTAACACACCATTAAATCAAGTGTGAATAGTATTTGGAAACTAGCTTCATATTTGCTGTTGAGATTTCTTTGCAGAATCTTTTTATTGCTTGTAGCATGTCTTTTTTTTTTTTTTTTGGTACCAGGGATTGAACTCAGGGGCACTCGACCCCTGAGCCAGGTCCCCAGCCCTATTTTGTGTTTTATGTAGAGACAGGGTCTCACTGAGTTGCTTTAGCGCCTCGCCATTGCTGAGGCTGGCTTTGAACTCGCGATTCTCCTGTTTCAGCCTCCCTAAGTGCTGGGATTACAGGCTTGAGCCACTGCGCCCGGCTGCTTGTAGCATGTCTTAAGAGATTCCTAGTTCAAAGTTTCTACTCTGAAATGTGACCCCATTCTTAAGCACTGTGTTCCAAATTTGTAGGCTATTCTAAATTTCAAAGGTTTCCATTTTGGGAAGTTAATTTCCAGTGAATTATTTTAGCAGATTTGTCTGTTTTTCTCAGTAAATATTTTTCTTAGTATATTTCTGTGATTATGCCAATTGCTTTAATGGAAAGTTTTGAATAGAAAAAACTTTAATTCCAGATCTGTATGCAAAACTTAAGAATATCCATCAGGCACAGCAACCTAGGTTTTCTTTTTATTTTCCTCCCTATCTTACCCTATTGGTCTATGCTCCCTATTGTCTCAAGTTAAGGGCTCTTCACCCTTTGGGAATGATTGTGCATACTTGGGGTCCTTCCTGACAAGATAGCTGATAGGCTATCTTCCAAAAAGACATTTGTACTTTCTGTTCCCAGAATTATTTGGGATTATCTGACATGGCTATGCCTATGACGGTTCTGTGAACTTTTTGAGAAATATATACCACATTCAAATAATCTTTTTGAAGAACAAACCTGGCAACAGGAAATGTCAACATCATTAGTCATATATTAAGTTTCATTAAAATCAAAACTTTGGAATAATTAGCTTCTGCTGCTTTCCCAAGTAGTAATTACAGACCATCAGGAAGTGTCATGCTCTCTCTCAGATTTCCTCCTTTTAAAAATTAAATTTTAAAGGTAAAACATTATTTTAAAAATAATATTTAAGATTTTTAGCTATGGAAATTTATATATAAATATTACCTTCTGGGTATGGGACCAATCAAATCCTTCATAATTCAGGAAGATTTATGACTGGACTTAATGGTGAAATGAAAATATTAATGCATGTCATTTCATATGAAAGTAAAGTTCAAAGCATAAAAATATGTGTATTTAAATGTTTGGGACTTCTTTTTCTTTCATTTAAAGTTAAGCTTTAACCTTATTAAAAGTTATTTGTTCAATGCTAGTTAGGAAAAAATTATAGTATTAGATTATTTTAGCTAATTTTTACAGTACCACAGGCAAGTTTCTTTTTCTAACTCCTTTCCATATGATAATATTTAAGTGTGTAATGTATAAACTTTAGTATCCACTCTCATATTGCTCAGTTATTGCCCCAAAGCAAAATATCCTGTTGAGGGATAACAAATTGATCTACATCACACATAGTATCTCAATGAACAGTATTATTCCAGTAATTTACACTTGTTTTACATGGAAGTTATTGTCTATGAAAAAAGTGTAGCTGCTTAGATTTGATGTATGGGGTACTTTATAAAACACAAAAAGAGAAAAAACAGACTTCTTGCTCTCAGAATTTTGGATCCAGTTAGAGAAACAATGGAAGGACCAAAGTGTCAATAACACCAGTGCGAGGCTAAAGTTTCCATTACAGAAATGGCCATGTATTTTTAGGAAGGGGACAAAGGATGAATAATCCAAGCAGGCTGAAGTTCTTGAGCCCAGGTCTCTCAGAGAATGAGAAAGCAAATGTCTTTAGAAGAGTAGAGTCTTAGAAAGAAAGCAGAGAAGTGCAAATTAAACCACACTGAGATATCACCTCACTCCAAAAACAGTGGTATTACCAAAAATTACAAATGATGGCAAGTACTGTGGAGTATGTATAAAAAAGGCAACTCTTGAACATTGTTGATAAGAATGTCAATTAGTACAGTCAATGTGGATAAAAGATTGGAGATTCCTCAAAATTTAAAAACAAAGCTACCACATGACCCAGCAATTCCACTACTGGATATACATCTCAAGGAAATGAAGCTGGTATGTCAATAAGTCATCTGGACTCCTAAGTTGATCAAAGGATGGTTCACAATAGCCAACAAATGGAAACAATCTAAATGTCCATCAACTGGTAAATGGATAAAAAATATGTGGTATATAAACATCATGGGCTATTAGTCATACAAAAGAATGAAATCCTGTCATTTGCAACAACATGGATGGAACTGAAGATCATCATGTTAAGTGTAATATGCTAGATATAGAAAGACAAGTAGTGCATGATCTCACTCACATGTGGAATCCACAAGTTCACCTCAAAGAAGTTGAGAATAAAATGGTCGTTACCAGAGGCTGGGGCAGTAGGAGAGAGAGGGAATGGGAGAGGCTGATATATATGTACTAAGCTGTAATTACATAGGAGGAAGAAGTTCTTATGTGCTATTGTATGGTATGGTGATTACATAGAACGATCATTAGATATAGAAAATGGCAAATCCCAAAATAATGAGGCCTGAGAAAAGGAGAGTGAGAAAGAAAGCCATAAATTGGGAGCATTGATTCTTTCTCAGTGTATTCTTTCCCGGTGATAAAACAAACCCTGGGGAGGGGGTGTCCAACAAACCTAGAAAAGCAGTCTCTGGGAAGGGGCCAAAGCATTACATCCTTCCCTAAACAAACCCTTTCCAGATACCAACCACTGACCCCAGGCCCTCCATTCAGCCCAGTAAGATGAATCTCAGGGACTGACCAACACCACCAGACTCCCTCCTATTTCGCCTAGTAAAGACCTCAACTTCCTGAGTGCTCAAGCTGACACATTCATTAATTAAGTCACCTCTCAGGATAACCTACATAAGCCCAGTCCCTTTCTTTGTTCAGTGGCTCATTTTCCACAAAGAGAGTGGGTCCCTCAGAACCATGCTTGACACCATCAGAATCATAATTCCATTCCTGAAGAAAAGAGCTGAGCTAATTTGTAAAGTTTGCATCCATACTGGCCTTCTTGCACTAACAACAATAATATATTGTTTATTTCAAAAAGCTAAAAGAAATAATTTTGAATGTAGAATTTTGAATGTTTTTACCAAATAGAAGTGATAAATGTTAGAGGAGATAGATGTGTTTACCCTGATTTAAACATTATACAAGTTATAAATGTATCAAAACATCACATGGTACTCCATAAATATATATAATTTTATTTATCAGACAAAAATATTTTAACTTAAATAAAAAAAAAGCAAGCATGTAGTACTTTTCTCCACTATGAATCTTTCTCACTCCTCTACTTGCCCTCTAGTCTGCAAAAATGCAGTCGATGGTGGCTGCCTCCCGTGCTATAGCAAACTCTGAATACACTTCTCATGAGGTTGGTCTCCATTTTTTTCCTTAGGATTAATTGTGTGGACACACAGCTTAGCCTGAAAGGGCAAGGGAAATCTCTTACTTTAAGATAAAAATGGAAGGAGGGAAGGATGAGTGAAGACACTTGTAGGGATTCTGAGCAGGAAAGAAAGTGGGAGGAACGGAGTTCCGCAGGGTTGGTGTCATCTCCACCCCAGCATCTCTAAACAGAGGCAAGTGGAGTTCAGAACTGAAGAAAGACAAGAGGGGGCAGCAGTAATAAAGGGATCAAATGGCTCACTTATGTTTAATACAGCTGGAGGACTGCATGAGCCCCACAGTATAACTCTCACTTGGCAACAAAGTGAGACTTGGTGTCTAAAAAATAAATGAATAAATAAATACATTTTTGGATGTGTCAATATAAACATGGTGGATTGAAGTTAATGTACATAAAAGAAAAAAATGTACACTTTAAACCTAAATACTTACTTTCTCTCTTTCTTCAGATTTGAGAAAATAATAGAAGAAATAGATACTGACATTGATAAAAGGGAAAATACATCCATGAAATTATAAAGGAAATAGGTTGGTAAGGGGTTGAAATGAAGAAAATGGGAAAAGGTGTAAAATACAAGGTCCAGAACCAGTATTTGTCTTTCTTTTACCAATCATCACTCCTATTCATTAGTGCACTGGAACTCTATTGGCAGGATTGCACTGGGAGTCTACTTGTAGTCTCAGAAGCATTGGGCTTCCAAATTCTTTGGTGTTTCTCTAGGTACAGGCAGACAGAAAGTATAGAGTTAAGCTTTTCTTTTTCTTTAAACATAAAGGTGCTCAGATATCTAGCAAGGAGCCTCAAATCAAATGGAATTTTCTAAATTTGGCAGCAGCATTCTAACTTTAAAATACATTGGGACTGGGGGTGTAGCTAGGCAGAGCATTGGCCTCCCATGCAAAGAGCCCTGGCTTCTATCCCCAACAATGCAAAAAATAAATAAATAAATGAAAACATAGTTGGAAGTTGGGTATGGTGCTGTGTCCCAGCTACTTGGGAGGTTGAGGCAAAAGGATCCCTTGGGCCCTGGAGTACAAGTAAATAAACAAACAAACAAATACGTGGTTGGGTGTATCAAGATGAAGCATGGTAGATCAAAGTTAATGCAGATAAAGGTGAAATGTATAGTATAAAAAATGGAAAACAGTTATCATTTTTTCCTTATTTTGGAGGAAAGATGAAACTTGAAAGTAAACTACAAATACCCACAATCAACTTATGTCCCTGGATAAAAATAATAACAGCCAAAATTTAATGAACATTTGTCATACGTCAGATGCCATGTGTGACAAGTACTTGCATTAACATATCAAGTCCTTACAGAAATCTTACAAATCTACTTAGATATATATAAGCTGAGTTCATGCAGTCCCTTCATGCTTTAGACCAAGGGAGCAAACCAAGATGTACCTATAGATTTGGGGCAAACGTGAGCCAAAGTGGACCTGTAGCCATCCAGGCATGGGAGCTGATTCAGGAGGCTGAGGAGCATATACGAGGAGGTCCAGGAATAGGGGCTGGAACCTTCCTGGATGAGAACAGGTGACATCTTATCATTAATGAGATTGTAAGGCAATGTTAGTCCATCAGAGACTTCATGATAAAGTCTGTTTACTAATATTCTGCAGAAATTCATTTCAATATTATTTTGGGAGCAGAGCCTGTGGTGAAGGAGGAACAGGATGTTGATGGCTGGATCTGTGGATTTGGGAGCTATGGGATCAGTTTTTCTTCCAATGAGTGTCACAGGTTTAATTTAAAGTGGGGAGGAATAACCTGGAAGGATTGATACAAGATCACTCCAGGGATGTGAGATATACACATAGTTATACATATAAAGTAGAGGCCTCTTATCTGAAAGGGTGGGTATTGCACATGACAGCAGATGTTCTGCACATGGGCAGCACCTATAGGTGACTTTCAATGTCTCTGCTGGTCCCTGGGGATAGGATGTGTAGGCAACTTGCAAGAATGGAGTGTCATGGACAGGTGCAGTGGTACACACCTATAATCCCTATGACCCCTATAATCCCTGAGACAGGAAAATGGCAGGTTCAAAGCCATCTTCAGAAACTTAGTGAGTCACTGTCTCAAAATAAGAAATAAAAGGGGCTGAAGATGTGGCTCAATGGTTACGCATCCTTGGGTTCAATCCCTACTACCAAAAAGAAAAAAAAAAAAGAATGGAGTGCGATGATGGTTAGGGGCACTAGTAAATCACAAAATCACCAAGTTGTGGGATGTGTGCAATCTAAACTGGCAGTTTAAACTTTCCTTACATATCCACTGATGCCCCAGAGCCCACTGAGTTTCCTAGTAGAGACTAGAAAATTTGCCTTTCATTATCTCAGGTAGTCAAGTGACATGGAGGTTTAAAGTCATGGGGGCTGAAACAAAGTTAAAAAAACACATTGGAAAATGTGAGAAGTGTACAGAATCCAGGGCCAAGACTCAAATAAATAGACCAGAGTCATTTACTGAAGTCAAAAGATCTTGCTTCTGGACCTAAAAATTAAGGCTGGTTGAAAGGGACTTTGAAGGCTGGCACAGTGGTATGTGCTTGTATGTTCAGCTACTGGGGAGGCTGAATGAGGCAGGAACACTGCTTGAGCCTTGGAGTTCAGGGCCAGCTTAGGCAACAGAGAGAGGGAGAGACCTCATCTTTTAAAAAGATAAATAAATAAAAAGATACTTGAAAGATAAGTTGGGAGCATTTGATATTTTATAGATTTGGGTGGAAAATTGTGAGTGCATCATTTTGTACTATTAGTACAGCAATATATCAGCCAAATAATATAAGGGGAGAAGAAATAAAATGAGTCAGACAAAAAAACATAAGACTGTTTCATAGGGAGATAACATTATTTAGAAGACATAAAAAAGCTGGGGAAACGTTGAGTGGGCAGTATGATTCAGAGTGCAAATCCTTCAGAGGGTAGATGCCAGTTAATAGAAATAAGATGAATTAAAGCAATATATTTAGAAAAGAGTGCATGGGTGGAAGAGATCTTGGGAGAGGTTGTCAAAATAGTGAGAAGACACTGACAGGTTGCAGAATGTCAGTATTCTTTCAACTTTCAGGAATAGGGAGAGCTATAAACATGGAGGGAGTTTAATTACCAAGTAATAAGATTTCAGCAAAGAGTGAACTGAGCCTGCAGCACTCTTTATGGCAATAACACCAGGAGGAGACAAGTAGAGAAAGAAAGCTGTACTCAAGTGAAGTCAATTGTCATTGGAAGGTGAGCACCATGTGAGTGTCATCTTGAGGTAAGGTCTGGGAAGGACTCTGGGAGGTTAGTGACAGGAAAGGGATGCAGAAATGAGAGGAAGGACTGGAATTTTGTGCAGAATGGTGCAGGTGAGACTAGCAGGCTGGCGAGCATCTGCAAACCAGCAGTGCTTTCTCCTACGGTCTACCTCAGCTCCAGTATACTCAGTGGGCGTATCTCTGCAAGCCTCATCACTTTAACCGGGGACATGCCTGCTGGGAGAACTGAGAGCTGAAGAACAATGGAACTCACTCTTCTCTGCAGGCTGACAAAGCTATAGAGCAATAGCCAAAGCTGCTCAGAAGACAAGGTTGCACAGGATCAGTTTAAGAACTGGCAGCAGATCTCCAGCAAAATTTCCAAAGGGGCAAGTCAGACTTGATGCTGTGGGAAGTGCTGGGACATGCTAATTGTGGTTTAGCAAATGGATAAATAAAATTAAAACAAAAGGGACTGGTAGTACAAGAAGGCTCAGGGAAGTAAAGAATGCATGTAAAATGCCAAATCATATGCAAAAACAGAACTCTGACCCACAATCTGAAGCAACTTGCCCAGGAAACCAATTCCTTATCTCCATTCACCAGCCTGGAAGTCAGCCTGCTTATGTCAGACTTGCAGAAAGTCAGGTCACTATCTCTGGTAACAATTGAGGGAGCTAATCAGTAATTTCTATGATAACAGACTCAATATGGCAGTGACTTGATTATTAATTACTATTGCCTAATTGTTAAGCCTACTTCCAACCAAAAGAAAGCTAAACCAAATATGTTTTCCCTAACCAATAATAGAATGCTCCACCTCCAGGGGGCCACTTCCAGCTTTCCCATATAAACAGCCTCCAATCAGAGCATTTCTGTCCCTTCTTCCCTCTAGGAAGTTTTGCCTGCCTTTGGGTCTCTGCAGAACACAAGTGATGTTGGCTGGCTTTCTTGATAAAGTAAGCTCTGAATAAATACCCTCTGTTCTCATGTAGTTGTTTTTTGTATATTTCTATAGAACCAAAAACTAAAATCAAGATAAAGATTCAGGATAAGTGGGGAACTGCAAAGAATAGGAAGTTAGTTGAGAATATAGGAGAAGGATTTCTGGACTCTTTGGAAGGAATGGGGAGAAAATTAACATTAATATATTATTTGAAATACATGAAAAAAAACTCCAAAAATACAAAGCACAAGTCTATGATCAGAGAAGTCTGAGCTAGATAAATAAATTTGATGATCATTAACATATAGATGACATAGATATTACTTAATTTCATGAAAATGGGTGAAATCACCAGAATGGTAATAAAGAAGACTAGATAAATAAAAGTTTATTGAGATATGGCAAATAATGGTGACTATCCAAATGCTAATAAATAGAAGAACCATAAAATTACCCCTTCTTTATTTTTAGTATATACTTTAGATTTATTTAAAAATTTTTAAGTTATTCATGATGACTCTAGAACTAAATCAGTATGTTTTAGAAACAATGACATTACTTGTAATAACATACTCTTTAAAATAAAAGAAAATCCATGTAAGGAGTAGAAAAAAATATACTGTTTGTTGTATCATCTGATGCTTTGCTATGGCTTCATAAAGTTTTTTGAATTCTCCTAAACCTTGTGAAACAGATTTTTTAAAAAGATATCTTTTGCGGGGGGTACCGGGGAGGGAACTCAGGGGTATTCGACCACTGAGCCACATACCCAGCCCTATTTTGTGTTTTATGTAGAGACAGGGTCTCACTGAGGTGCTTAGCACCTCGCCATTGCTGAAGCTGTCTTTGAACTCATGATTCTCCTGTGTCAGCCTTCCAAAGTGCTGGGGTTATAGGTGTGCGCCACCATGACTGGCTAAAAGATATCATTTTTAAAGGAAATTAAAATAGCCTTCATAACCCACTCAAGGAGCAAATCCAAGGATGGAATTACCTTTTGCAATATTCAAGACATTCTCCTAGACCTCTTCTTAAATTGCCATTGGTAGTTCTGACCAGGCATATTGCCTGACAGTCTCATTAACTATATTGTGACTCTTCCTTCAGTCTCTTGGTGCTCTGCAAATAGGTGATGAATGAAATAATTCAATTAATATCTTGCTCAAGTTCACAGAGATAGAAAGTGGGTACAATGTAGATTTGAATTTGGCTCTTTCTGATTTCAAAGTCCCTGGTCGTTCACTAAATTAGCCTAAGTTGGAAGTGGAGGCTCGTTGGCAGATAGATAAAAAGACAAGGTGGACATTAAATTTATTTTTGACTTAAGGTGGTTAAAAATGATAATGTTAAGGTGTTGGGCAGTACATTTCAAGTTACTAAGGATGTTGGTGAGGGATGGGATTGACAGTTGGGGGTCTGTTAGACACAAAAGAAGGTGAGAAAAAGTCCTAAAATTTGGAAGATGATATTGCCTAAAATGATATAGAGAGAGTGAATGCTCTAATAATTTTTTTTCAAATTAAAATGAGAATGACCTCCCCAAATGGTTCAACAATGGTATGGTAAGCAAATTAGGGTATAAGAAATTACAGATATTCTACCTCCTAATCCTGTGCATTGAAAAGAGGAGGAAAAGCAGAAGCCTCTAAGGAAGGAAGTTAGGGAGACACCAAATTTCATCTCCAGGGTAAACACACAAGAAGCACTTACTAACATGAGTGAAAATGTAGAACCATATAATACAGGGCACAGGGAAGAGGTTGTAGAAGGCAGAAATGGCCGCACAAGGGGGTGACATCTAGTAACTAGGATAGTGATTTCAACTACTCCCAGGAAAGGAAACAGGAGGATAGTGGTAATTAGAATAATATTTATAGATGGAAGGAGAGGCAGCATTGAATTATCAAAATTTAGTTGTTGATAGAAGACATAACCAAACACAAATTCCAGTTGCATGAATTAAAAGGGAAAATACAAGTGAACAATACCTTCCCCAAAGTGAAAAGAAATATAATTCTCAGGCTCTCTCCTTTTTGTTGTAACCTACTAATACTTGGGAATGAGGGCTGAGAAAGTCCTAGATATTTTGTCTTAAAGAAGGTTTTATGATTTCACCTCTATAAAATTGCTTTCTAGGTGCTGGGGTTTGCATTTAAAGTACCCAGAAGTCTTCATTATAAGGTGAAGTAAGAGAGAAGCAGAGCATTTCTACTCAATAAATATGAATCAATGACCCCTTGTCCATGAACTGTTTATATTTAACATGTAATAAATAGCATCAGCAGAAGATGACTGCAATCTGCTGTTGTTCCATTACTTTCCTTATAATAATCCCAATACCATTTTTCTCCCAAATTCAGTCTAGGAAATAAATACATTTATGGAACACATTTCTAACATGAAGGAATAAAATGCATGCTGATTTCTTTCTTGAATGCTTTGTTCTGTATATAATACTTGTTGCCTGGTAACTAGATTATAACGGATCATAGGTGAAAAAAAAAAGTCAATTGTTTTATCAGGACATTTTCTATGCCAGAACATTTAACCTCAAGGCAAAATATCCAGGATAAAAACTCACCTACGCATTACCAACTTGCTGTTGATTTTGAGCTAGAAAAGATGGGCACTTAGACTAATGCTTTCCACCGGCGGGAGGGGGGAGGGGATCACAATCACAATTTAAATTCATTATAAGCTCTAATTCATAATTACTGTCATTTTGTAACCTCAGTTCAAATTTGCAGCAAGACATATTTAAAAATAGAGCTCTTATCTATCTACCCCTTCTTGGTACTTTTCTACATCTTCTCTCTTATCCTAAGACAAAACAAGTAGCAGCTCAAGGAAGAGTTGAAAGAAGAGATGTATGAGGCTGAAACTATGCCGTAATGTCTCTACCAGTCAGAGATGAACCCAGGGAAACGTTATTTAGTATAACTAAAGAGACACAATATATCATGTGTCACCTAAGGATGGGGACGCATCCTGAGGAATGTGCTTTTTGGTCATTTTATCATTGTATGAACAACATAGAGTGTACTTATATGGTTACAATGCCAACAGGCAATATAATCACATGGACCACTGTCATACATGCTGCTCTGTCCTTGACTGAAGAAACATCATTATGGAGAACATGACTGTACATGAAAAGAAAGCTGTTGGCAAAGCTGTTGTGATTTCTAGACTAAAATTGTGCTAAACTGGGGCAGACCAAGGAGGCATCTGTCTTCTTATAGACAATGCTGCTTTATTTCCTAACTTGAAGATGAAAATGTTTCTGAGATGTTTGTGTGTGCATGCGTGTGTTATCATCCATGTGAACAACTATCACAGTGTTCTTTGTCCACTGGGGCACTCATTTTTGCTAGGCTCATCAGGGAACAAACCAAAACTTCACACAAAGATGCCTCCAGGTATGCAGACAGTTCAGTTTTGTTGACCATTACTTTGTATAGGATATGACCAAACTGAAAAGTGAAACAAATCATTGCTGCTATTTATTGCCTTGGTCTAAAAGCAAGAGCCTCCATGGGCACGTTGTGTCTTAGTTTAACCCAAGGGGAAGTTGGATAATTACTTGTGTTTATGATATTTTTTCTTTTTACTGCTCAGAGTCCTCTTTGACTCTCTTGCCCACTCCCTAAAAGAGAATTTTTGTTTGTTACCTCTTACCGACATTTATTTTGACAATTTTTTTCTGAGAGTCCATCTTCATCCTCTCCCATGATGTCCACAGCTGAAAATATCAATGCAACTAGAATGGCAAAGCAGCAGACCAGGGCAAAGATCACGATGCACTTCTGCTGGGACTGGAAGAGAAAGAAGAGGAAAAATGTAAGTGGGCTGCCTGCCATCACTTAGCAAACTCAAAATCTGACAGCTTTCCAAATACCATGGAATAGCCTTTGAGACATCATTACTTTTAGCATTATGAGTGAAGGGCAGCTCTCTGGGTGAAAATACCCAAGACCTTTAAACCCCACTAAATGGTTAGAACTTGTTCAATAATTCAAGCGCAGTATCCACACTTTTGAGTGAGTTTGCTCTTCTTTCTGATCAAAAGCAGTCCAAAAAAGATTGCTATAAGATCTATTGTTGCAAATTAAAAATGAAACACAGATGCTAGCTAGCATCACGGTTCATATAGCAGACACACTATATTTCAAAACACTGAACATACACAAAAACAACATTCATACTCTTGATTTTCATTTAGAGATACAAACTGGAGTCCCAGGTAGTCAAAGCCACTCATTTTATCTTTAGGCCCAAGGGTTGTAATCAGAGACATTCTTCCCTCCAGGGACCCAAGGATAAAGGTGATAGAATACAGGGCCATGATTCCTGGGAACTGTGACCACTGGGACAAATAATTTTGCCTACTTTTTCTCAGCTGTGGCCTGAATGTTTGTGTTACCACTCCCTAAATTTGTGTTAAAATCTTAACCCCCAAGGTAATGGTATTAGGAGGTCGGGTCTTTTGGAAGATTATTCGACTATGAGTATAGAGCTTTTATAAATGGGATGGTGGCTTTAAAAGAAGCCCAGAAGTCTCCTTTACTCCATCCACCATGCAAGGGTGAAGGAAAAAGGTGCTCTCTGTGAGCCAGGAAGCAAGTCCTCACCAGACACTTAATCTGTGTCTCCTTGATCTTGAACTTTTCAATCTCCAGAACTGTGAGAAATAAATTTTGCTGTTGATAAGCCATCCACTTTATAGTATTTTGTTACAGCAGCCCAAATGAACAAAGTCACCCTTGATTAGATAAATCCAAATAGGGAAAAGAGGAGAAAAGTCAACTTAAAAAAATCGATGTGATTTTAGAGGTTATTTACAAAGAGTAGTGATCTTTGATCAGGCAGCCCAGCCAGGGATATTATCTTAGTGAAAGAATACATATACATATACAAACAACTCTTTCTCTGCCTCTCTCTATCCCTCCCCTCCTCCATCATGTCTCTCTCTCTCTTTCACACACACACACACACACACACTCACTCACTCTCTCTTTTCAAAAGGTTGTTGAAACCAGCTGACTTTGCCACTCCTACCACACTCCTGCCTGGTATTGCTACAGCCAAATGATTTTTAGGGAATCCAAAGAACTTTCCAAACTCGGAGTCCAATTCTTCCAAGACACAACCTCAGGGTGCATGTTAGAGAGAAAGGCATTTGAGTCAGGAATCCATGGTGTTTCCCAAAGGCTTCCTTTCTGTTTTTTCTAACCCTCTCTGGGGTCTCATCTCCCATTACGACCTTGCTCCAAGTCACATTTCTTTTCTCATTCCACATTCAAAAACAAAGTGGGAAGATTCCACCACTGTTGTTTTACCCAAGACCTTGGCTATCTTTAAGGTCTGAATCATGATTTGTTCTTTTTATACCTAAATGATCAGCATAGTGCCTAACAAATAAAAGGTGCTCCAGAAATAGTTATTGTATAAACAAACAAAAAGAGAATGAATGAAATGAAAATCATAGTGGCATACTTCTCTGAGGAGAGGTACATGAAATGTTTCTTTCAAGATTCAACTGTGACCTGATTGAAAACTGGATTGTTTCTGTAGCGGAAACCAAAATGGTGGTTACAAATCTTGTAGTTAATCCTTTTTCACTCTGCCTCAGCTGGGGGCAAATTAGTGCACACGGTTAGCAACTATATAAAACTCTGCAGAAGAGATTGTGTACTTGTCTTGTCCCTTTATTTTTCATCCTTTCCCTATTACTTGTTAATATTATTTAAATTTTTTTGTGGTGCTGGGGATCAAACTGACAGTCACAATCATACTGGATAAGCAAGCACTTTACCACTGAGCTAGCCCATAAATTTTATCTCTAAGAAGCACCACAGGGAACCAGTTGAGGGTTCCACCTTTGGAATCACAGTGCTTAGATTCTGCCACTTATTGGCAAGGCTTGGGCAAGTTATTTGCCTTTGTACTTCAACTTTACTGTCTGTAAAATGGGGATAGCAAAATACTTTATAAGGTCATTATAGAGAATTTAATTAAATGAGATACTATATGTAGAATACTTAGAACTGTAACGGGAATACAGATAGCACTAAAGAGTGTTTGCAACTGTTAATATACTGTGTACTTTATGTACCTCTATAAAGCTGCTGAAATATTTTAGGAAAATAAGATGAACAAACAAGTAAATAAATATATAAATAAATAAATAAAACAAAATTATGAGTAAAAAGAGAGAGGAAGAGTGAGAAGCAGAACAGGAAGAAATAAAACAGGGCAACAGTTGAAAAATTTCTAGGCTAAAGCTTTTCTTCTCTCTCTCTTGTATTTTTTGCCATACAAGGGATTGTACCAGGTGCTCATGCATGCTAGGCAAGTGTTTTACTGGCTACATTCTCCAACTATGCTCCACCAACCCCCATCTCATCACCCTTCCCTTTTTTTAATAAGGGTCTCATTAAGTTCCCAAGACTGACTTCGAGCTTGCAGTCCTCCTGACTCAGCCTCCTGAGTAGCTGGGATCATAGGAATGCAACAGTCTGTTTAGGATAAAATTTTTGAGAAAATTTTCTAGCTCAGTTCCCAAACTCAAAATCGTAGAGTAGCATTTCTAAAACTTCAGCATCATAACTATCTGAAAGATTGTTAAAATATAAATTTCTGGGTCTCACTTCTAGAGATTCTGATTCAGTAGATCTGGTAGTGGGGTTCAAGGATTTGCATTTGTAATAAGTTCCTAAGAGAAAGGACCATACTCTGAAGATCTGGGCCCTGAAGTGACAGCTGTTCCTCCTTATCCATGAAGGATATGTTTCAACCCCCCAGGGGTACCTGAAATCATAAATCATAACAAACCCTACATAAACTATTTTCCTATGCATGTACATCTATGATAAAGTTTAATTTATAAATTTGAATAAGAGATTAACAATAGCTAATAACAGAAAGAAAATTTGTAGGAATAAACTTACAAATTGGTAACAAAATTGCCAGCATCATGACTCTTACACTTTGGAGCAATTATTAAGTAAAATAAGGGTTATTGGAACACAGGATTACAGTACTTCAACAGTTGATCTAATTATCGAGGTTACTAAGTTACTAATGGGCAGGTAGTGTATACAGTGTGGATACACTGTTCAAAGGGATGATTCATGTCCCAGGTGAGAAACAGCAGGATGGTATGAGATTTTCATCATACTAATTAGAATGGCATGCAATTTAAAACTGAAAAATTATTTCTGGAATTTTTCTTTTAATATTTTTTTGTAGTACAGGTGACTGTAGGTAACTGAAATTTCAGAAAACAAAACTGTAGATAAAGGGGACTATAATACCAATTATACTAAATCCTGCTTAGTACATCTTGGAACTCACTTGCTTTAGTATCTCATTTTCAAACATTAATGAGATCATGATAAATACATCCTAATGATTTAAATATAAATCTTATCATGCATTTTCTTTGTGAGGATTTAAAAACAATTTTAAACAACAAATACATATTCTTGTTTTGAAAGTGTTTCCTCCTGGCCTTTACTTTTTATATATTTTATTGATATTCATTATTTATAAAAACAAAAAAATATAACCTGTTAACTATTTTGAAAAACAAAACTACATAGTGTTAAAAAGAAAATAAATCACACATAATCTTACTCAGACATAACTGCCATTTATTTTGGGTTGTCCTATACTACATTTACTTATCTAACAATCTAATCAAATTCATCCTATATAAAGTTTTATGTTTTGTTTGTCACTTGATCCCATTTTAATGTCATTAAATTTTCTTTTAAAGCATAGTTTTAAGTTGTGCATAATATTTCATTACATGGATATATCATTGTCTCTTGTACTCTAAAAATTTAAGAAAAAAATCTACCCATTTTATAACAACAAAAAAATCAACATTTTCTCCTTTTCCCTAGAAATTGTAAACAGGAAACACACAGACACATACAATAAAAGCTGTTAGAGTAGTTTAAAGTAGTGTAATATTATTCACATTAACCAAGTCTAGAAGAGATTCTAACTCAGAGCAGTATAATTAAACATTATCTCAAAAGGAATCCTGAATACAGAGCCTAAATATACCATATCAGGTCCACAGTGGGCACTTGACAAATGCATCTTAGGGAAGCTAATATTAAATGCTTAAACTACAACAACATTGATTGTTTCCCTTTGTTCTGAATGTTATGAATAAAGCAGTAAATGAGAACTAGCTAATTTGTGTCCTATTGAAAGTGCTTTGATGTAATAACTCTTATACGTTTCTATTAACTTATATTAATTTAATTCTTTATTATAAATTCTATCAAGAAGAACAATTGAGCTAGTATCTGCCTTTTAATTTGTCAAAGAAGAAAAATTCAGACTCTGATATTCACTTTTAAATGTCTCCTTGGAACAAAGTAAGGTCACACATTACTTAGTCTCGTTTAATTTCTACCTCATCAAAAGTGAAAGATTCTATTCACACGATAGCAGAAGAGCCTCATAAATAAATCCAGACTCTAGATTTCCAAGAGACTTACTCATTTTCAAATCCTTAACATCATTCTGGAAATCAATTTGAACAAACTTTGCTGTTTTTATTGAATTGAATCAAAGTTTTAAGGAGAACCAACAAACATAACTACAACGCAAATTTCACTGATGAGCTCAACATACTAAGAGAAAATAAAATTTAAAATGATAATATCTACCATCAGTAAAACTTTACTTTTCACTGCAATTTACATACAAATGGAAAAGAATCACTTTCTTGGTCAATAAATCCAATTATGCTAACATTCAAAGTATTCGAATGTCATGTCCTTACCAAGTGCATTTTATCTCAAATAAGAAATAGAAATATGTGACCTCTACTATGGAAAGAATATTCAATTTAAAAATCAGAAGAATGGTTTTTATACCATTTAACAGATTCTTTTTTTTTTTTTTTTGGTACTGGAGATTGAACTCAGGGGAACTCGACCACTGAGCCACATCCCCAGCCCTATTTTGTGTTTTATGTAGAGATAGGGTCTCACTGAGTTGCTTATTTCCTCGTCATTGCTGAGGCTGGCTTTGAACCCGTGATTCTCCTGTCTCAGCCTCCCTAAGTGCTGGGATTACAGGCTTGCGCCACTGTACCCGGCTCCATTGAACAGATTCCTAAAAGGAATGTGAACATGCATAAAAGTAAAATGTAAATGTGCAAAAATTGACCATAAATGAAAATTATTCATAGTATTTTTCATGTATTTACAATATTTTTTAAAACAAAATGACAAATTTTTAAAAACATAATCATGGTGTCTTAAAAATAAAACATTTTATGTGTACAACTTTTAATCCTTGCAAAGACAGAAGTTACAATTATTCTTCATAGGAGAGATGTACAAATTAAGACATTTAATCTTGGAGCTGTTCAAGTGATCAAACCAGGTAAAAACAGTCAGGGTATGTATTGTTTTTTTCTTTGTTTTTTGTTTTGCAGTGCTGAGGATGGAACCCATGGCATTCTGGCAAGTGATCTACCACTTAAATACCAGTTTAGGTATTTAACTTATGGGTCTAAATCTGAAATCTTTGGATATATTTTATAGAGTCAAATATTTCCCTTGATGCTTTTCTTTTTGTTTTTTAATTTTCTTATTATGAATTTTAGTTAACAAATCCCTATGGTGATCCATTAGTGTAGAAATTAAAGTCAAACAATTGACCCTGAGCTGTGGAGTCATGACATTCTTGGGCCTATAGGACTTTCCTATGGTTCTAAATATGTTCCTAAATTGAGTTCTTGGTCATGTTCCAGGGAAAACAGGTCACCCAGAAGATCCAGAGTAATCTTATCTGGTGACTTATTAATGGTTATACTCTGGAACCAATTCAGAAAACTAGAGTTAGGGCACAATTTTCCAGAGAAAACTCTAGAAATCCTCATAATAAAGTTATCACTTCACTTTCATGTTCCTTAGAGTTCTATTTTAGAATTCTTCTTCTCACTCTTCACCCCTTTCCTTAGGGACTCTATTTTACTCTGGAAACTTTACTATCTCCATATAATGTATCCCACCAACCCAGAGCATACTGCTGAGAACCACATGCATACTGAATAAGTTTCCATGCCATTGCACAGAAAAGAGAAGTTCTGTAAGAGTCCACCAATCTAAATTGAGGAGAAAAATTTGGGATAGAAAGGTCACGTAAGCTAGAGTTGGCAGGCTGTCACAGAGTACGAGAGAGAGGAGATCTTCACAAGAGCTCTAAAGATCTTCAGAAGGTCTCCTGTGTCTTTAGCTGAGTACTGATCAGCACAAGTGTGTGAGGAAACCACCTGTACCCTGGGAAATAATCACTTGAAAGGAATAGGTGCAACATCTCTGACCCACACACAGGCCAGGGAGAGCTGGTGTTCCCAAGACATAGAGTGGGAAAACAATCTTATAATACATAGAGCACCAAGCAGAATGTTTAGAAAGACATGACCTATAAAGTGAAAATGGAAAAAAATCAGCCCCGATTCAAGACTGCTTTGGTCTTTCTAAAAAATCATAAAAAGCATGACTCAGAAAACCCAAACTGCTCACAAGAAACATAAAGCAAAAGCGCATAGAACTTTTAAGGATAAATTAAAAATTCTCAGCTAGTCAGTGAGTTTTAAACTCCTTTTCCTTTTAATGGATAGGATCAATAGATAAGAAATCAAAATGTACACAGAAGGCTTGAACAACATTATCAACCAATTTCACTGAATTAACATTTATGGAAAATTCCAATAAAAGTCAGCTGATTCATCTTTTATTTGAGAGCACATAAAAACATTTGCCAAAATAAACCATTTTCTGGTTTATAAAACAAGCCTCAAAAAAGTTAAAGGAATTCCATTTATACAAAATATAGTCTCTGACCAAATCAGAATTAAATTAAAAAACAATAGCCAAAAGATCTCTAAAGAACTCTCAAATGTTTGTAAACTAAAAAAAATTTGTATAGTCCATGGGTCAAAGAAGAAATTGAGAATCAGAATTTTGAACTAAGTGAGAATAAAAACAGAATATATCAAAATGTGTGAGATTCAGCAAAAGAAATGCTGAGACAGAAATTTATAGCTCTAAGGTCTTAAATGACATCAATACATATATACACCTTAAGAAAGGAAGAAGTAAAAGGAACATGTCAAGTTTAAAATCGGCAAAAGAAAAAAAATGATAGTCACCTTCATTCTGATACTGCCCAATTCATGAATCACTGTTTGTTCAAATATTTTTTTAATGTTTAATGTGTCTGAGTTTATCTTGCGGAAGTTTTAACATGCATGGGAGAAATCTCAAGAGAAACAGAATAAATCCAGGAAAGTCAATATATTCATCAGATCAAGGCTTCTCAATGAAAGAAAAGCAACAACGTGGGCCTGTAAATAATCAAAGAAATAGAAAAAAAAACTGTAGTAGATAAAACATATTCCTTCTAAATAAGCACATTTATTTTTTGCAAATGAGTTTGGCAACAATTCAAAAGACTGATAATTAATTTATGGGAATTTGGGGAAATGGGCAATGGTTAACATTGCAACTTGATTGAGCTTGTTTGGATGGCAATTGGGAAGGTTTTTAAAAAAATTATTTTATCAAAATTTTAAATGCACATATCCATGACTCTTAAATTCAATTTTCAAGACTTAATTTTACAGAAGTGTTCACACTGTGCACAAAGACATAAGATCAAGGATGTTCCAAAAATTATTTGGAAAATAATCTATCCATAAATACAGGATTTGGTAAACAGAGTAAAATATAGTGATCCTAGTTTCCACGAGCTTGTACAAATCTACTGTTGTGCTTCTCCTCCAAGCAGAAAGATTTTGTGAGGTCAGAGAGACTACATTGTTAAAGATAATCATGGTTCACTCTGTGTTATTTGGATATGTTGTGTTAGCCCTAAATCTAAACTGTCTCTTATAGCAATAAGGAAGAGAGGTGGCTATTTGTACTACTCCCAAGGCAAGTTATTTCTTCAAGCTCAATTTTCCTGGTTCACTACTGAGCCTCATCAAACACTACCCCTAGGTTGTCTATATTCACTTAAAGCCCTTCAAATTATTAAGCAGAGAATATATACGATTCCCAAGTTTTACAAATTATAGAGGACAACTAGAGAATCACCAGTCTTTGTAATGTGAAGAATACCAAGATCATCTAATCCAATCTTTCATTTTATCCTTTTCTGAGTAAGAAAACCACTGAGAGTAGGACACTGGTGACCCAGTTGTAACCCTCTTCTCTATCAATGCTTGATTGATTGAAAGAGACACTAGCAAGCAAAAAGAACAATCTAGTTTGTAAAGGACAAATGGCACAAAAGAGGCACTTTCAGGCTGCGGCGGCAGTCTGTGGGTTGAGGGCAGGCACGCCTGGCATACTTCATGGAGTGGCACAGAGAAGATCCTGGAGCTAAAGTTACCTTCTTCAGTACCTTGCCTCCCACCTGCAGTCATTGGTGGCATTAGCAGAAGGAAGAAAAATGGGCTTCATTCATTCTGAAAATATTTACCAAGCATCCAACACATATTATGCACAGTATTAACACTGGTGATTCAGAAATACAGCCTAGTCCTTTTTTTCTCTTTTTAAAAAATTTTTTATTTGTATTTTTTAGTTACACATGATAGTACATTTATACAAACATGAAATAATATTATTCTAACTAGGATCCCAGTCTTGTGGATATAAACAATGTTGAGATTCAGTGTGGTATATTCATATATATACATAGGAAAGTTATGTCAAATTCATTTCACTGTCTTTCCTTTATCTATCCCCTCTGCATTCATTTCATGCCCCTTTATCTAATCCACTAGAAAGCCTTTGTCCTTAAGGACCCCACATTTGAGAGGTGTAGGTGTGTGTGTGTATGTGTGTGTGTGTGGTTACACAAAGGATGGACATGCCATTCCAGATACAAGGGTTGTGGTGGAGGGAGGAATTGGTTGGTAATCCATTTCACAGAACATTTCTACTTAAGTGGGTCAATTTTGCGTCTCCCACCTTTTCTTTCATGCACACCTAATTCCTAAAATAGGGACTTAAGGATGTTCCAATGTCCTCATCAAAAAGCAAAAGTAGATACTCTGAATATTAGTGAATGAATAAGAACACTGTCAATATCTACATGAAGTAGCCAGTATTTTAACAGTTAAAATGTTGTGCTTTCATGTTCTCTTTTTCCTGCTTTCCACTACAGATAAAAGTGAACAACAACAAAAAATGACAAGTAATCACCAGCTGGTCTTTGGGAAGCTGAGAGTTATTTTGGCAATGTGTATTCTACACTCTGCTTTTTAAAAAAATTTATTTATTCTACTTAGATATATGGAAGAATGCATTTTAACTCATTGTACACAGATGGAGCATAACTTTTCATTTCTCTGGATGTACGTGATATAGAATCACATCATATATACAGTCATATATGAAGCTAGGGCTATGGAGTCCATCTTATTCCACCATGTTTACTGTCCCCATGCCCCTTCTCTCCTCCTTCCCCTTTGACCAAAGTTCCTCCATTCTTCCTGTGTCCTCTCCCTCAAGTAAATGGATGGAGTTGGAGAATATCATGCTAAGCAAGTAAGCCAATCCCCCCCCAAAAAAATGCTGAATGTTCTCTCTGATAAGTGGATGCTGATCCATAATGAGGGAGATTCTGGGGATTGAACTCAGGGTATGCAACCACTGAGCCACATCCCCAGCCCTATTTTGTGTTCTATGTAGAGATAGGGTCTCACTGAGTTGCTTAGTGCCTCGCCGTTGTTGAGGCTGGCTTTGAACTTGCGATTCTCCTGTCTCAGCCTCCCTAAATGCTGGGATTACAGGTGTGCACCACTGTGCCCAGCATTGTTACGTCTTGTTGATCTATGATTCCCTTAAGAAGTATGAAATGTCCTTCTTTATCCTTTTTCACTAACTTTGATTTGAAGTCCACTTTATCTGATATGAGGATGGAAACCCCTGCTTGTTTACGCAATCCATGTCAGTGATATGTTTTTTCCCACCCTTTCACTGTGGATGTCTTTTCCTGTAAGATGAGTCTCTTGAAGGTAGCATATTGCTGGGTCTTTTTTTTTTTTT
>PVHX01016962.1:0-41532 GCA_004024805.1 Geosciurus inauris | reverse complement strand
CTTATCTTTTACTTTGATTTGAACCTCTTCATGCCTCCATCCCTCTTCTAATTGAACTTCTATAACCATTAAGGTGATGGTCAATACTGGCCCTGTGTTGCTGATTTCTGGGTCACTTCTCCTTTTCCGCATCTTACACAACCATTAATAAATTAATTAAACAAGCAAACAGACACCACAATACCTGGGCAGCAGGTCACACAAGTATGGCTCTCAGGGAACCTCAGAGAAAGCTCCTGGCCTCCATTCTCTTCAGTCCTCTCCTGCAGTGTCTATTGGTTCTTGGGCTCACCTGGGTGGCATCTCTGACAAGAGGGTCTTTATGCACATGCATCAGTTCTTCCCTGGATGTGGATGGTGCACAGTGAGGCTCTGACCCTAGACAAGAAAACCAGAGTGGGTCCACGTTTGGTCCTTGGGTCAGATTTAAATATCCTGTAGATCAAGTATGTCCCAGGGGCATGCACTCAGGGACAGCAGGAGCAATCATAGTCTATAGCTTTCTTTACCTGCTCATTAGGCACATGTACTTCTTTTAACTCCATCCTTTAAGCACCTGTTATCCTTGTAGGATTCTGGTGTAGGCAGATAAGAGTTCTCATAGCTTCCCCAGAGATCAGAGTGAGTCAGGTGAATCCACCCCTTATTATCACCAATCTATGATCCCCCCTTCCCAAAGTCCCAGCCTCCCACCACCATACTCCACCTGTGAGTTATAGTTTTCCCTGGTTAGGCATCTTGTGTCCTCAAAACCTGACTCACAGGTGGGACACAGGCTCTGGTGTTTCCAGAAGTTATCTATTTCCCTCCTTAAGAGATGAGAGAGCTGTGTTTGTTTAAAATGTGAAACCATAAGATGACACCTCCTGTATTCATGACACTTTCCTGACAATACCAGGAATTTCATGCTTGGAATGAACACACTTGTTTGTAATGAGGGACCAAATGATGGCTCTTATCTCAGGACGTGAGTGTGAGTTTGAAGAGAGAAAGGTCTCTTCAGGCACCATGACCTGAGCGCTCTTCTCCTGTCATGTTCATTTTAAGCTGGCTCTTCCATATCTCTTCTCTGAAGTTTCATGATGAAAGATGAAATTAAACATGACTTTTTATGTATGCATAGCCCACATGGTCGTACCATACCCTGTGTTGTGACCTCTTCCTTGGACTCAATAGTGTTTCCACACATTTTATTTATTCCTCACAACATTGGTCTGAAGTTATGCTCATTTCCCCAGATCACCTTCAGAAAAAAGGGCACTTATTGGGGTTAACTTTCTTGGTATTATATTTTGAATGGAGCCATATAAGTGTCACATATTTTTAGGGTACCATGTGAGGATTCCACACTTGTATCATCAGGGAAAGTCCAGATAAGGGTAAGAATGTTTACCTCCTCAATATTTCTCATTTCTTGGTGCTGGAGTTGTGCCTCAATGTGAAGCACTTGCTTAGCACATGTGAAGCCCTGGATTTGATCCTTAACACCACATAAAATAAATAAAGATATTGTGTCCATATACAATGAAAAATATTTTAAAGAAAATATATCATTTCTTTCTGGTGAAAACATTCAACAATGGCATATAAAAGGAAAGAGAAAATGGCAAGGGTATGGAAAGGGGAAGTACTGGGCACTAAATTGGAGAAAATCATATTTCATGCCTGTATTATGTAGAAATGAACCCCAATATCATGTATAATTATAATGCACTAATTTTAAAAGAAAAGATATTTGCTTCCATCTTTTTTGAAATATGCAGGACCTTATCATGACCCTACACTGTGACAGAACAGCAGAACACCTTTCTCCTTCCTGACTATAACTGAGTACCCTTTGGCCAACCTTCTTCTGTCCTTTCTTCTCCCTTATGCACCCAGCCTCTGGTACCTAGGTTCTGCTCTGTGCTCCTGTGAGATCAACTTCTGTAGCTTCTGCATTTGAATGACATCCTGCAGGACTTGCCTTTCTGTGCCTGACTTATTCCACTTCACCCAGTGACCTCCAATTTTCTTTAGTGTGGATCAATGAGGCCAGTTTCATAACAAAGCAGTTAAACCTTACTGAACACTTTCTTCAATTAAACACAGGAGGTAAAATTTTCATAGTAACACATTACATATTTTATGATTCATTAGGAAAGGGGAGCTCAAAGTCTCCAAACTAAAGGTTGTGAGGAGGAGATGGAAACATTAAGTATTTTCATTAATAAGCACTTACTGTGAACATGTATTAAAATATCATAATGTACCCATAACTACACGCAATTAGTACATGTTAATTATGTTTTTATGAAAATGTTCAAGAACATGGAATTAACTATCCAGATTTGATCATTACACACTATATACATCAATGGATTTATTATGCAATATACCCCATAAATTTGTACAATTGAGAAAATAATTGTTTAGCTAATATATCTTAAAATATTCATGTCAAAAATATTGATAAGGTTGATAAGAGTGTAGAATACATGGGACATTATTACCCTATGTGCATACATGATTACGTGACCTGTGTAAGTCTACATCACGTACAACCCCATTAATGAGAACTTATATTCTGTTTATGCATGATGTGTCAAAATGCATTCTACTTTCATGTATAACTAATTACAGCAAATTATAAAAATAAATTTAAAAAACTGCAGGGGTCGCAGTCTGTCCCGAGCCAGCAGGTCGAAGGGGCACACCCACATTCACTTAGCCGCCTTGGAAGTTGGGAAGAGTTGGAGCCGACTAGCTACCCGTATCCAGCCCTGCCCTCCGAAGCCTTTCCACTGCAGGACAATCAGATGCTGCTACGGGGTACAGTCAGAGCAGGCACCCGTTTATTTGTGGAACAAGCATTCAACTTATAGAGCCGTTCGGCCAATCAGAGACAATGCATGTAGGTAACAGCTGTCCATGTGGCAAGACACCTAAGCCTCCTGAATTCTGGCCACGAGCTGCACGTTTGTGGAACCAACAGTAATTGTAAACCAATCACATATTTCCCCTTCCTTTGTGCCTTTCCCGTTTATACACAATGGCTAGTCATTAGGGAGTGGCATAGAGCTAGCCCCCCCCCCCACAAAAAACACTGATAAGAAAATAAACTAGAGGAAAATATTTGCCTCATTTCTGTAATTATTTAACTGACTATATTGACCCCATTAAATTAGGTTGTAAATCTCAAATACAGACAATAAAATGTACACTACAATAAATTCAATTAAATCCAAAGTAAAGAAATATATGTATATATATATATAAACTATTTTAAAATGATTATAATTTTTAAAAACTCTACATTATGTACAATCCTATGAATGAGAAGTTACACTTCATTTATTTATGATGTATCTAGATTCATTATAATGTCATGTTCAACTAATTAGAGCTAATTTTAAAAAAGAAATTAAAATAATATTGATAAGAAAAAACACTAGAAAAATATATGATATGTTGTATGCTATGGAAATTAGCTTCATTACTGTATTTATTTAACTACCTATATTTACCCCAGAATATCAGGTTGCACCTCAAATATGACAACAAAATTTACCCTAAAAATAAATTCAATTAAATCTAAAGTAGCAAAATAGACATATACAAATTATTTTAAAATTATTAGAGTGTTAAAAACACAAGAAAAAATGATCAAAATAGTGAACTAGTATTCAGCTATTAAAAATGATTAATTTTGTCATTAGGGACAACATAGATGACCCTGGGGGACATTTGTAAAATGAAATTAGCCAGGTACAGGAACATTAAAGCTGCATAATGTCATTCATATCTGGATTTCTGCAAAAGCTGCTCTCATAGAAGCTCCGCATAGCATGACGGTCACCAGAGCTGAGGAGCATTGTGGGGCCAAAAGGGTGCGAGGAGCTTCTCAAGGGGAACAAAGTTACAGTTGGAGAAGAGGAATAACTTCAGGTGTTGTATTGCACAGGTAGGGTAATTATAGTTAACGTTAATATATTACATATTTTAAAGTAGTTGGGAGGATTTTTAATGTTTCACCATAGAAAAGTGATAAATGTGTGGGGTAATTAAGCTAATTACACTTATTCAATTATTATACAATTTTATATGTGTGTTTCTATAAAGTTGTATAATTTTGTTGGTTAAAAGTAAAATAATAACTAATTATTGATACATTCCAGGCATTGTATCAGTAATATATATAAGGTAAAAAATTCCCCGTTATCCAAATTGGGAAAGAACATGAGCAGAAATGGTTAAAATCATTCAATACGTCACATGTTGATGGGACTATGAAGAGACAGAAAGAGCAGACAGGTTGTTCTACTCTTATAGCAATGCAGGGAAGACCCTCAGGAAAACTGGCCTCTGAACAGTGGCCACCAGGAAGATGGAGCAGAAACACAAGTTTCTCAAGTTCTCAGCACTGTGCTCTTCACTGAAGCAACAGCCAGTGCAAAGGGACAGAGGAACATGCTTGATTCAGAAAACCAAGGCTTATAAGAAAGCCATAGGGGAGGAGGAGGAAGAGGAGGGAGGGTGATGAGAAATGGTGTCAGAGAATGTTGAGAAATGAGGTGGCCTTATTGCTCTCTGAAGCCTCAAGGTACAGGGAGTCCATCCACATCCTGTCCCTCTTGCAATGAAATTTGCTGCAAAGACATTCCGTGAATTGAAAGGGAGTCCATTCTTACTACCACCTGAGGATCAAGTTCTGACCTCTAGCTGCCAAAAGTCACCCTGGAATATGAGCTCAGGGACCTTTTCTGAGCACTCTATGAGACACATAAACACACACACACACACAAATAGAAACACACAACACCCCCTGGCCTCCTGCTTGATTTCTGCCAAAGCCTCTCAGCCCCAGTCACAAGGACAAGGCCATGAGTGTCAACAACACAGGCTGAGATTGTCTTCTCCCTACAGAAAGTGCACATGGAACCTAGAGATGCCACTTGGCTCACTTTCCATAAGCAAATGAACAGATCCTCTTCAGCATGCGCACCTTCTTCCCTGTAGTTAAGAAGAGCATGAAAAGCTGTCCAGGAAACAGAGGGAGGGAGAGAAATAGAGAAGGAGAAGGGAAGTGAGGGAAAAGCAAACAGAAGGCCAAAGAGGGGGACAGAGAGTAAGGAGCTGAGGGCTGAAACCCAGAGAGCAGACGTGGACCTGGGGGAACTGGACCTTGCCTCTTCTCCAGGAAGGAAAGGTGTCCTTGGTTCTGGCTGCATTCCAAACCCAGTTACACTCCCTTGGTGTCCAGCAGAAACCATAAAACAGCAAAAATAAATTTTTCAAAAAACCAAAGTAGTGACATCATTTTTTTTTAATTTTTTTTAGTTGTTGATTGACCTTTATTTATTCACTTATTTGTATGTGGTGCTGAGGATCGAACCCAGGGTCTCACACATGCGAGGCAAGCACTCTACCACTGAGCCACAATCCAAGCCCCGTGACATCATTTTTTTAACCTACTTTTTAAAATGTGTTAGTGCATTGAGCTGATAATGTTGGGGTCATTTGACATAATCACACATGCATGGAATATAATTTGCTCTGCTTCAGTTCCCAGAACCTCCCCTCCACCCCTACCGTAATGTGAAGGCACCTGAAAGGTTACTCACTTCAAAAGAAAAAAAATGTTCAAAGGTAAAAATTCAACAATTCATAGCAGTAGATATCCAAAGTACCTACAGCAAATTTGAGAACTTTTAATATGAAATAACAAATATCTTCTCTGCTTCTGCTCCTTTCTTCTGACCTATTGAATTTTCTGTAGTTTGGTAGCAGAATAGGCAGGCCTTTCTCGCTGTCTTAAAATACACACAGAACCATTGTGCCTGTTTATTGAGTACATACATGATAATTCAACATATGTATGTGACGTGTAATGAACAAATCAGGGAAATCAGCATTTCAATCTGCATAAACACTTGTGATTTCTTTGATTTATTTTTTTGTGTATGTGGCATCAATTCACAGGTGTTCTTGGGTTTGAGTGTTTGTAATTTTTTATAAGTTTTATTTTGTTAAATATAATAATTGCATTGTTTTATGGGGTATATTGTGTCGTTGTGATACATGAATACACTGTATAAAGATCAGATAAGGGTAGTAGCAAAAAATGTAAAAATAAATTGCTAGAGACTTTAGTGAAAGATCACCTTTGTCCTTCCAACTGTTAGCCAAAGATGACGCAGCTTTTAGAAATACACTTATATCTCGCCATGGAAAATCACAAGGCAAAGAGACATAACAGACATGTGAATATAAGTTGGAAATATACTGAAAAGGTGACTTATAAACACAGGAAGGGCATAAGAACTTTCACTAGCACTTTTGTTTAAAGTGAGAATTCATGAATGAAGAAATATCAGATTGTTGAGTCAGATCTCTAGCATGAAAAGCCCTGGCAGGAACCCAATAACAAACACTCATTGATGGGAAGACATTAACATCTATACACTTTAGACACTACCCACAGATCCCTCTCCACATATGTGCTGTGACACATATCAACATAAAAATGAGTGACAGAAAAAACTTTGAAAAAATGAAAGAAAATAGAATGGAAAGGAATACCCTCCAATCCCAAGCAAAGGGTCTCAACAATTTGAAATAGAGAAGTGAGGGCCATCTCATTTACTTCATCTTGACAGGTTATAAAACATTTGCAAAATAAAACTCTTTAGCATACCCACTTTCACTTATTAAGTAAGTTCATTTTTCATGTGGATCCTGAGAGTGGAAGAAGATTCGGTGAAATATCAGTATCAAGAGTTTCTTCTGCAGGAATTTACAAGAAATTCTCAAATCTAGATCTTTCTCACAAATATGAAAATGTGCTGAAATATGCTCCATTATAATTTTTTTAAACAATGAGCTCCCTCCAGTGCATATTCCTCTATAGTGAATACTGGATTTATCCATTTCCCTTCATCTCAAAGGTCCTCAGACTTACCTTTTACTTTGATTTGAACTTTTCCATGCCTCTAATTGTAAAGAAAACAAAAGGAGACACAGAGGCAAGGGGCTGCTCATCCGAGTTGCCAGTTTATTTATATCCATAGGTTACCTTAGGTCACTGGCACCTTTAGTACATTATTGTTCATTGTATCTTAAGCAGGTTACAGAATCAGCAACATTATGCAGCCTATTTCTTAGTTACATTCTACCATTACACTGTGCAATGTTAGGAGCTTCGTGTAGCTCTCAGGAAAGTCCAGTGTTTGAAGTTACTGTTTGGTGGGCAAGTCCAGGAACAGCAGAGCTGTTCCTCACCGAGGAAATTCTCTGTCTTGTACATTTCCATGCCCAGAATCTTAACATTCCATTCCTCTTCTAATGAGCTTCTGTTATTATAAGTTGATGGCCAGCAATGGACATGTTGTTGACTTCTGGGTCACTTCTCCTTCTTAGTAACTTAAAAAGACAATAATAAGTTAATTAAGCTAGCAACAGACATCACCATCTCTGGGCTATAGGCCAGGCTACTTTGGCTCTCAGAGAACCTCAGGTGAAAGCTCCTGGCTTCTATTCTCTTCAGCCCTCTCCTCCTGTGTCTACTGCATTCTCAGTCTTACCTGGATGGCATCTCTGATAGCAGGGTCTTCATGCACATGCATTACTTCTTCGCTGTATATAAAAGTGCAGAGTGAGGCTCTCACCCCAGACAAGAGAACAAGAATGGGTCCAGCTTTGGTCCCAAGTCAAATTTAAAGTTCCTGAAGAATCAAGTATGCCCCAAGGGCGTGCACTCAAGGAGAGCAGGAATCCTAGTGTACAACATTCTCTACCTGCTCATCAGGCACATACATGTCCTTCTTTTTATTCCAACCTCTAAGCACCTGATTTCCCTGCAAAACTCTAGTCAAAAACTAAGAATCCTGCCCTAGTTAGATATCTTGTGTCCTCAAAACACTGACTCACATTGGGAACACAGCCTCTGGTGTCTCCAGAAGTTTCTATTTTCTACTTTAACAGAGGAGTGAGGTGTGGTTGTTTCAAATGTGAAACCATAAGATGACACTTCCTGTATTTATCATAATTTTCCGACAATACCGGGAATGTCACGCATGGAATGAACACAGTTTGTAACGAGGGACCAAATGACGGCTCTTATCTCAGGACGTGTGAGTTTGAAGACGTAAAGATCTCTTCAAGTACCATGACCTGAGCTCTCTTCTCCTCTCATGTTCATCCCAAGTTGGCTCTTCTCAAATCTCTTCTCTCAAGTTTCAAGATGAAATCAAATGTGGTTTTGCATGTTCATGTAGATCTGTGTGGGTGGATGACTCAACTTTTAAGAAAAATGTATTACAATCCATAGCCCACATGGTTGTACCATACCCTGTATTGTGACTACTTCCTGTGGACTCAACAAAGTGTTTCCACACATTTCATTTATTCCTCACAACTTTGGTCTAAAGTTATGCTCATTTCTCCAGATCACCTTCAGAAAAAAGGGCAGTGATTGGTGTTAACTTTTTTGATACTAAATTTTGAATGGAGCCATATCAGTGTCACATATTTTCAGGGTCCCCTGTGAGATTTCCACACTTGTATCATCAGGGAATGTCCGAATAAGGGTAAGAATGTTTACCTCCTCAAGATATCTCATGTTGGGGTCATTTGTGAAGCACTTGTCTAGCACATGTGAAGCCCAGGGTTCAATCCTCACCACCACATAAAAATAAATAAAATAAAGATATCATGTCCATATAAAATTTAAAAGTATTTTTTAAAAAGATGTATCATTTCTTTGTGGTGAAAACACTCAAGAATGGTATATAAAAGGAAAGAGAAAAGGGGCAGGGGGAGGGAAAGGGGAAATACTGGACACTAAATTGGAGCAAATTATATTTCATGCCTGTATTATGTTGAAATGAACCCCAGTATCATGTACAATTATAATACACTAATTTAAAAAAAAAGATATTTGCTTCCATCTTTTTGGAAATATGCAGCACCTTCTCATGACCCTACACTGTGACAGAACAGCAGATCACCTTTCTCCTTCCTGACTATAACTGAGTACCCTTTAGCCAACCTTCTTCTGTCCTTCCTTCTCCCTTATGCGCCCAGCCTCTGGTACCTAGGTTCTACTCTATGCTCCTGTGAGATCCACTTCTGTATCTTCTGCATTTGAGTGACATCCTTGCAGGACTTGTCTTTCTGTGCCTGACTTATTCCACTTCACCTAGTGACCTCCAGTTCTCTCCTTAGCATGGATCAATGAGGCCAGTACTGTAACAATTATATTACAAAGCAGGGAAACCTAACTGAGCACTTTTTCTCAATTGAGCACAGGAGTTGAAATTTTCAGAGTAACACATTGCATATTTTATGATTCAGTAGGACTGGAGAGCTCAACATCTCCAGATTAAAGGTCGTAAGGAGGAGATGGAAACATTAAGTATCTCCATTAATAAGCACTTACTGTGAACATGTGTTAAAATATTACACTGTGCCCATAACTACATGCAATTATTACATGTGAATTATACATTTTTCTTAAATTGTTCAAGAAGATGTAATTGTTAACTATCCTGATTTAATCATTGCACACTATATATGTCAATTAAATTATTATGCCATACTTCATGAATTTGTACAATTAAGAAAATAATTACTAATTTAAAATATTTTAAAATATTTATGTCAAAACATTGATAAGATTGATAAGACAGAATGCACCAGACATTATTATTCTATGTGCATACATGATTACATGACCTATGTAAGTCTACATCACGTACAACCCTCTGAATGAGAAATTATATTCTACTTATGTATGATGTGTCAAAATGCATTCTACTTTCATGTATAACTCATTAGAACACATTTAAGAAATAAATTTTAAAAATTGGTAAAAAAATTTTAAAAATTGTGGAAAATCTATGATACGTTGTACACTGTAGAAATTTGTCTCATTTCTGCAATCATACAACTACCTATATTTATCCAATACCATCAGGTTGTAGATTTCAACTATGGATAATAAAACATACACTAAAAAAAATTCATTGAACTCCAGAGTAGCAAAATACACATGCACAAATTATTTCAAAATGATTAGACTTTTAAAAACACAAGAAAAATTATCAAAGTGTCTGAAACAGTGACCTAAAAGAATAAATACAAATGGCTTAGAAACATGAAAAGGCGCTCAACTTCATGAATACAGAGAAAAACACATTAAAATAATCAAGGGTACTTTGAATACCTTACCGTGATGTTCTCTTTATTCATAAAACTGCAACACCCAGAAACAGAGAGTACTTCTGTGTCAGGGAGAATCCCAGAAGCAGAAGTTTGTATCAGAAGCTTATGTTTCCTCTGAGATGGAATTTTTACATTAGTAAAGCTTCTCTAGAGTCAACCTGACATCAGGTCTGGGAGCCTGGCATGGCCACACCTTGGGGAGGGGGCTTCTTCATCCCCTCTGTGGCTTCAAGCTCGTTGCCTGGTTACCATAAGCTCCTGCTTCCTTGTGAAAGAGTGACCAAGAACATCCGGAGATGTGTATAAGATGGTCCAAAAAACTGGCAAATGCTGACCATAGTTTTTAAATCAAAATTCAATTTCTATTGTGTAATATTTTATCATATGCACATAGTAGTAGCTGAACGGAGCAGCTTAAGGAACATTTCCCTCCCCATATCATTTCTTTAGGTTTCCAGGTTTTGTGCTCCTCACTTCTAGATCTTCATAAAACACATAAAAGGATATTGTGCACTGCATCCCCCCTCCGCCACCGCCACTCAGCTGTGGAACACCAGGACTTGTTCTTTGTATTGAACTATGTTCTAGATTTTAGTTTCTAAAAACTAAAAACAAACCATTACTGTAGATAAGTGGGAAAGTGCCATGTTATATTCAAACAACTTAGAATTCCTGGATGAAAAGTAGAAAGGGTGTCCCAGTACAGAACTTTATGAACAGGGAGGAAAGACCCAAAAGAAGACCTGAGGGAAGAGTGGCTTTAACACATGCAAAAGCAGAAGTAGTCAGAGGGCTAGAGGAGGAGGCCAGGCTCTCTGGCCCTCGATGTCATGCATGCTTCTGCTCAGGAGAGTCCTGTGATGACCTTCACTGAGGGGCACCTGGCTGCTTCAACTCCCTGCTCCTTAGACTGTACACGAAGGGCTCAGCATGTGCATGACTGTCACCAAGGCCACATCAAGGTCATCCTAGACAACAGAGTGCCTGCAGAACTGAGGTAGACCTCAAGTTCTGTGGTTTTCATCTAAAGTGTCCTCCAAAGGCCCTGTGTTAAATCTTGGTCCCCAGCTTGGTGCTATTGGAAGATGGTGGAAATGCAAAGAGGTGGGTCTATTGGGAGGTCTTGGTTTACTGGGGGGTTGCCCATGAAAGGGCTTGTGAGACCAAGGTCACTTCCTGGCCATGAGGTGAGCAGCTTTACTCTGCCACATGCTTGCCACCCCTCATTAAGTGCTCATAGCCACCAGGCCTAGCCATGGAGCCAATCCATCACAGATTGGAACCTTGAAAACTAGGAGCCAAAATAAACCTTCTCTCCTTATAAATCAATTATCTCAGATATTTTCTTATAGTAACAGAATGCTGACTACCACAGCCAGTGCATAAAGCAAGAATTTAGACCCACAGATGACTGGTCCCAGACTGGAAAAATTCTCAGGATACAGGAAAAAGAATCTGAAAAGAAAAGAGAAGAGGGTTTGAGTAAGAGAGAAAATTCATAGAATGATAGAAACTAAAGAAACGGCTCTGTTATTGATGAGGTTGCCTGAAGAGAGGAACTCAGAACTCTGGCAAGGTGAGATGGAGGCAGTGGAAGATGTTCACTTAAGTAAAAGCCACACGGTAATCAAAGGTCCATCTGCACTGTCTCCCTGGTCTCTATGTAGCAGAGAGAGTGAGAACACTGAAACACCAGCGTTTCTTATCATCCCAAATCTGTTTATTTCAATATGCAACATTTTTACATTAATCTGAAAGCAAACTTCACCTCCATCTGCTATCCACTTATGTCTGGATTGACATAAAGCCACAGCACATGATCAGCAAGACAGTGCTCTATTTCATGCACCTGCTCTCCTTAGAGGAAAGCACCCAGGGTAATTTTGAGCACAGGACACACCACAGCAGCAATGGCAGCCTGCAGTCACATGGGAGGAAGTGAAGAGCAATGCGTCAGGAGGAGAGGGGACAGGTCAGCATGTGACCCACTTACACAGGGCTTCCTCAGATGACCTTCAATCAATTTTTGCTAATAACCATGATATTCATCGTGCACTGAATTGAGTAAGAGAACAGGATTTTATAAGAGAATAAAACACAATGATCAGTTACAAAATTAACCAGAGTGTTAAAATCTACATTATCAGGAGGAGCAGTTAAGGTTGTGATACAGAAAATAATGATGGTAACTGGGGTGTAACTCAGCAGCAGAGCAAACCTGCATGGGGACCTAGGTTCCATCCCCAGCTTCAAAAAGAAGAAAGAAAAAAAATAGGAAAGGAAGGAAGAGAGAAAGGAAGGCAGGGAGGGAGGAAGGAAGGGAAAAGACAAAGAAGGAAAGAAAAAGAGGGAGGGAGAAGAGGAGGGAGGGAGAAAAGTAGGGAGGCAAGGAAAGAGGGGAGGGACAGAAAAAGTAAAAAAAAAGAAATCATAGAGGCACATATGAAAAACATATGAAAGGCACATATGAAAGATTTTTGTATATTACAAAACTTTAATTGCCTTAGCTTCCATGTGTAGTCGTCTCCTCAGGAATAGTAAAACTCTTCACTATTTTTTAGTAAAACACAAGAAAATATTTATCATTCAAGAAGAAATTATTCTTAAGAAGTTCATGAGATGAGTGGAAATTTCCAAACACTTCTGACACAAGGGTGGGAATGAGTTTGGGAAAATAGAAAATAACAAAGGAAGACATTTCATTAGGGACCAGAAAGAAGAGATAGCCTAGTCAAGCCAGTTACTTTCATTGTATAGGAAAGTTGGTGTCAAAGAAATGGAAACTGTGGGAAATAAAAGGATCACATTTTCATTCTACAGCCTGATCAAAGAATTATATTCTCTGACTCAAACACCCTGAGCCTTGCAAATGCAGGCAAGTCCTCTGAGGTGGACCAGCTGGTCCTTCCCCAGGTGTACTTCCAAGGAGTCTTCTCAGAGTGCTCTTGATGTCCTTATTCCTCAGACTATAGATGAAGGGGTTCAGCATGGGGATGACCACAGTGTACATCAAAGAGGCTGCCACAGTTGAGCGAGAGTTTTGGGTCACAGAAGAACTAAGATATACTCCCAGGAGTGTGCAATAAAATAAGGAGACCATGGAGAGGTGAGATGCACAGGTGGAGAATGCTTTGTACTTCCCCTGAGCTGATGAGATGCATGAATGGAGGACACTATCTTGGAGTAGGAGTAAAGGATGCCAGTGAGGGGGCCAACAGCCAGAAGGACAGCTGTGATATATATCACCATGTCATTAAGAAAGGTATCAGAGCAGGCATGGTGGACCACCTGATTAAGTTCACAGAAAAACTGGGGCACTTCCAAGTCTGTGCAGAAGGACAGTCTCAATACCATGAAACTAAGCAACAAGGAATTCAGGACAGTCATAATCCAGCACACCAGAACCAACTGTCTGCAGAGCCAGTGGTTCATGATGATCATATAGTGCAGGGGGTGACAGATGGCCACATATCAGTCATAGGCCATCACAGTCAGCAAAAAGATGTCCAGCCCTGAAAAGAGCAATAAGAAGTACATCTGGGTGATGCAGCCTGCATAGGTAATGGCCTTGCTCTGTGTCTGAGTGTTCACCAGGATCTTTGGGATGGTGGTGGAGGTGAAGCAGAAGTCCATGAAGGACAGGTTGGAGAGGAAGCAGTACATGGGTGTGTGCAGGTGGGAGTCTGAGATGGTGGCCAGGATGATGAGCAGGTTCCCAAAGACAGTGACCAAGTACATGGAAAGGAACAGCCCAAAGATGAGGAGCTATATTTCTAATTTCTCTGAAAATCCCAGAAGAAGAAATTCTGAAAGTTGTGTATCATTTTCTGGTTCCATGTGTTTGACATGACTACCAGAAAAAGAGAGAAAAAGAGAGAACAAAAATAGGACATGAGAATGCATCACTCACCCGACACAATGCTACCTATTTTGTCTGTGTGTGCACGCACACATGCCCGGCATCAAACTCACTGTTAGGCAGGTGCTGTACCACTGGGCTATGACACCATCCTCTGTCTTCTACAGTGAGGCTATGAACTTCTACATTTGGTGTATGAATCTTGTCTCCCTCATGGTATTAATTGTGTTATCTGATTAGAAATTTCTGCCCCAGGTTCAGCATCTACTCAAAGCTCATGTATTCAAAAATGTTTTATTAATGCATTATAGTCATATATAATATTGTGGTTCATTCTGACCTAATCATACATGCATGGAATATCATTTCCTTCCATTTAATTCCCACTACTTCCCCATTTCCTCCCCTTCTCTCCCTCCTGGTTTCCTTCCCTTTATTCTACTGGTCTTCCTTCTATTTATTTTTAGTTTTTTAAAGTAGTGCTTTATCAATCTACGCAAAGGTGAAATTCACCATGGTGTATTCATATGTCATTGCATAATTCGGTCAGTTTCATTCCACCATCTCTCCCTTGTTCTATCCCTCTTGACTCCCCCTCAACCCCCTTCCTCTGCTCCACTGAGCCCTCTTCTGTTTTCATGGGATTCCCTCTTTCCCCCTTACTTTGGTCTAGCCTCTGCATATGAGAGAGCATTCACCCTTGACTTTCTGAGTTGGTATTATTTCGTATAGCACAATGTTCTCCAATCTCATCTATTTTTAATGAGAAATTATTCTATGAATTTGAGAAATAGAATGAGGCTCTGTTGACACAATGTATGAAGAAAACCAAAATCCATACAGCATGAGGAGAAAGGAACCTGTGTTAGTCACCTTTCCATCACTGTAACAAACACTTGAGAAAATCAACTGATACAGAAGTTTTATTTTGGCTCACAGTTTTGAAATTTCCAGCTGACCCATTGGCTTTGGGCCTGTGGTGAGGCAGAGCATCATGGAGGGAAGCCTGTGCTGAGCAAGTCCACTCCTCCATGACCAGGAAGCAAAAGAAAGCAAAGCTGAAGCCACACCTCCATTGACCTAAGGACATCCCACTAAGCCCCACCTCTTAAAGGTACCACCACCTCCCAAAAGCGCCTCTCTGAGGACCAAATCTTTATCACACAGGCATTTGGAGGACAGTCAAGATCCTATACATTCAACTATAGCAAGTGTAATAAAGAAGATAAAAAGGAGAGTGGGTGGAGACATTATTTTACTGGCTGTTCATGGAAGACTAGCGGACAAGTGACATTTGAATAGAGACCTCAAGGAAGACAAGCTTGGAGCCAGGAGGTATCTGGGACTGTGTGGAGGAACAGCCAAGGCAAAGACCCCAAGGAAGATGCTTATTTCAGTTATTCAAGACTAACAAGGAAGCCAGTGTGGTGAGCAGAGTGAACAACGGGTGGATGATGAGAAATGGTGTCAGAGGGTGATGAACAAGCCTGGTGTGGTGGCCCACACCCATGGTGCCAGCTACATGGGAGGCTGAGGCAGGAGGATTGCAAGTATGAGGCCAGCATGGGAAACTTAGTAGAACTGTCTCAAATGTAAAAGCAGAATGGCAGGGGCATAGCTCAGTGGTAGAGTGCTTGCCTAACATGTGCAAGACCTGAGTTTATCCCAGCTCAACAGTCAATCAATTAGTCAAGAAGCACTGGGTGCTACTGTCATGCATAAGTAATTAGAACAAATTAAACAAAAAACAACAACAAAGGACCGGCTGGCCTAAAGAAACATATTGTAAACCATGAAACACCTTTGCAATGAACACAGCAGAATTAAGCAGACCCATGGGGTTACAAAAGAAAGAAAGAAAAGATCTAATGAACTCCATTGTTGCTGAGAGACTAGGAAAAAAACAGTTTCCTTAATTAAAATTGTTTCCTTAACTGTACCTGTAGGTACAGTCCAACTCCTGCTCTATCCCCTCAATATTCAATCAAAACAATAAACAGCAAAAATAAATTTACCCAAAATACAAAAGCCATGATATCTTTTCAGTGTCAAGACACTTACAGATTGAACACCCCAACAGAGAAAAGAGCAAAGGAAATAAACCAACAGTTCAAAAGAAGAAAGAGACAAAGAACTTCTGAACTGAAACATTCTATATGAAACAATGAAAAGTTTGCTTTTCCTGTGCCTGGTCCATATTTGTTTGACCCACTGGTTTTTATGTGGTCTGACAGTGGATCAGGAGAGCCTCTCTCTCCCTTTTCTCACGTGGCATCTTCCTCTTCATTATTTGTAGATCTGGGGCTCTGATATTTTATTTTTGAGTCTTATGGGTACACTCCAGGCTTCAGTCTGATCATTGCCAATATGCAAAAGTTTCCCCAATGTTACATGATAAAATCACATGCCATGACACCACGACAATCCTTTTTATAGCTGAAAATGTCCTTCCTGTAATTAATCCCTCAGGGCATTATATCATACACACACATTTCATTATTCTCGGTCTTTACCATTATAATTCAAGATCCAAAGGCAGAGAATTCACCTATTTTATTGCTCATCTTTGCATTTTCACAAAAGTGAGAACATGTGCATTAAATAGAAATGGTTTTAAAGAAAACAAAAAGTTAGAATGGCAGGGGGATAAAACCAAGTGAAACCGAGTGGTTTCCAAACTACAGAATCAGAAGGACCATCAAAAATGAACTGAAGCAGGATACAAAATGGCAGTAATTCAAGTGATTCCAACATGGATTAATAATTCAATTTTCAAAGACCAAGACATAAGAGAGTATAATTAAGCTGTAAGCATCTAAATTCATAATTTTACCTCATATAAAAATGTCTGGGGGGCTGGGGATGTAACTCAGTGGTAGAGCACTTGCCTAGCATATGCAGTGCCCTGGGTTCAATCCCCATCATATATATATGGATATAAACATATTATATGAAAGGTAAAGATAATCTCAATCAAATGATAATGTCTTCCAAACAATCTCCAGAATGACTGTGACTTGTGGAAATAAATTATCAATAAAGACCAAAGGCATAATGAAGAATAACAGACATGTGAGAACAAGTTGGAAATATGCATACAAACCTATTCATCTACATATATCATGCAGATGAACTTTGTATATTTAAAAAGCAATGAGATAAACACAATATTACCACAGACTAGATCACACAAAATATATATAATGTTATAATTTTCCCCCAACATATCAGTATATACATTACATACATAAAAGAACCAAATATTAAAGGTGATGAAAAAATCCAATTCTTATATTTGAAATTATGTAACAAAAAATGGGAATAAAAACTTTCCAAACCCACTATACAAACTCAAAGAACTTTCACAATTCACAACAAAATAAATGGCTAATGGGATCACAAGTATATTCAGAATCAGCATAAGGAAATAAATGCAAGCAAAGCTTGATGATATGCCTTTTTCACCTTTTAGCTTTTTCATCTGACTGCCTTGCATGAGAGATAATTGGAAAACATATGCCTCTAGAACCACTACTGCAATGCAGGAGTTGCAAGCAATGCATTGGTCTCTTCTTATGGATATGGAAACATATTTAAGTACACCCCATCATAAAAAAAGAAATACCCTCTCATCAGTGTGTACTCCTGCACAGCTAATACTGCACACAATTTCAAAAACCCTTTGGATATACATTCTACTTTTGCAGGAACCACTTTATATCTACCATTCCCTCCTCTAATTAGGCTTTAGTTACTATCACTTACATGTCAAGGATCATCCCTGCGTTGCTGAGTTCAGCTGTTCCTATGCTTTTTAGCATCGTAAGTAAGCACACTAACAATCAAGCAAGCCTCCCCTGCATTCTTTCCACTCTGGGCCAGGGAAACTTTCTCAGGGAAACCACACAGGAAAACTTCCTCAGCTTTTATTGCGTCTGGATCTTCCTACAGCACCGACTGAGCTCTTGGACTCACCTGGATGGGATCTCTGGAAGGAAGGTCTCTGTGTGGACACACAGACTCTCCCCTGAATGGTTCATGATGGAGACTGAAGCTTTATTTCAAAACAGGACAACAGGAAGGAGTAAAGCGTCAGTCCCTGAGCCAGAGAGGTCTCCAACACATAGGGAAAACATGCCTTGTCCACTCATGCTGAAGTACAGTGGTGGAGGAGATAGTCATCACTCCTGATAGCTTCTCCCTTAGGTACATTCCTCACATGCCCCCCTCTTGTTATTTAGTCCCTGAGCTCTACATCCACGTGGAACACTGCTCTGCACAGAAATTTAAAAAAAAAAAAAAAACTTTTTTGCAGATTCTGTCCTCAAGAAACCAGGTGAAACAGGTCTTCATTACCCCTCCTTAATGCACAGATTCTTGGTTTCCAGAGGTCTGACCTCATAACATCTTTTCCCAACCCTGAGTTAAAGTTTTCTCAAAAGTATAAAACTAAAGAAACTGCCTTCACTATGTCCCTTAAATCACCAAAGCACTGGATCACTTGAAGGACACAGCCTTGATATCCTCAGAAAATTGCAATTTGCCTCTTCAACAATGGGAGAATGGTGTTCCTTTGATATGAGACTGTGGGTACAACATTCCTTGGCTTTATGATGCTTTTGACAAAACAATTAAGAGCTTAATGTTTGTAATACAAATTCAGAGGTGCCAATTAGTTCTCCACTTATAAAATGTTTGGTAATTATAAGAGTTATATTTAGATCTCTGTACACACTTTGCCTTAGATTATTGACTTATAAGACATTGTGGTTTAGATATAAAGTGTCCCCCAAAAGCTCATGTGTGAGACAATGCAAGAAGTTTTAGAGGTGAAGTGATTGGGTTATAAGAGCCTTAACCCACTCAGTGGTAGAGCACTTGCCTTGCACGTATGAGGCACTGGGTTTGATCCTCAGCACCACATAAAAATAAATAAATAAAATAAAGACATTGTGTCCATCTATAAAAAAAAAAAAAAAGAGCCTTAACCCAATCGGTGAATCAATCCCCTGATAGGGATTAACTGGGAGGTGACTGTAGGCAGGTGGGGTGTGGTTGGAGGAGTTGGGTTCTTGGAAATGTGCCTTTGGGATATATATTTGGTCTTTGTTGAGAGGAGCTCTCTCTCTGCTTTCTGATCATCTTGGCCTGAGCCACTTTCTTCCACCACACTCTCCTGCCATGAGGTTCTGCCTCACGTAGGGACCCAAAGAATGGGGTTGGCCACCTATAGACTCAGATCTCCAAAACCATGAGCCCCAAAATAAAGTTTTCCTCCCAAACTGTTCTTGTCAGTTCTTTTGGTCACAGTGGTGAAAAAGCTGACTAAAACATAAGGAGTCTCTTATTTAATGTTTATAAAAGTCCGTTATCATTGTCAGTGCTATTAGAAACCTAATTTTAAATTTGCAGAAATGGGACTCAAGGTGTAAATGATCTTCCCAAAGTTACAAATTGAATAATGGATGGGTTTTGAGTGGAACTCCATTAAGATTTTTATAGTTTCTTATGCTGTAGACCTGTGGTCCTCAGTAAGAGATGATTTTGCGTCCAAAACACATTTGGAAGCATCTTTAGAAATTTAGACTGACACATCTGGGGAGGTGCACCTGGTACCCAGCAGGTGAGGCTGGGGATGCTGCTCAACACCTGGCAATGCACAGAATGGCTCCCACTGGGTGTGGGGAGTGGGGAGTCCCAGACAGTGTCAGCATGATGAGCAGGGTCCCAGTTCATATTGCCACCTACTTGGGCAGAGGAGGCCCAGAACAGAGAAACTGCTGGCCTGACTTCTGCAAATCCCAGGAAGAGAAAGTTTGTCATTCCTACTTGGCTTCCCATTTCCACGAGGCTGCTGGGGTTGGCCAGAAGGAGGAAGAAACACAATCCCAACATGCTTTCCCTGCTATAATGTAATTTTCATCTTTCTTCCAAGCCCAGGGAGCTCATGAACTCATTCACTTTGGATCTTTGTCTCTTTGCTGGAAAGTTGTGATCACCATCACTATCAAGAAAAATTGTCTCTAGGCCACTGGTTCTCAAACAAGGTTTCCTGGTACAGCAATATTAGCATCACCTGGGAACTTAATAGAAATGCATATTTTCAAACCCACATGGACCAGCTGAATCAAGTGCTCTGGGAAGGGTGCCAGCAATCTGTGTTTTCACAGGCCCTCCCAGGGTTCTGATGCATGCACAAGTCTGAGGACCACTACATAGTGCTTGCTTGCACCCCAAAGCAATCACCCCTTCTGCAGTCTAACGGCTGCTCTTGCACTTCCTACTCAATGTCTGTAAGAATGAGGAATGATTGACTCTAGGCAGATGTTTCAAGGGCCTAACTGAAGCCAGATCTCCAGAGGAATACCAGAGTACTTAGAAATTCTTTCATTCTGACTTATGCTGGTATCGCACTGGTTAGCCTTTAAGGCTGGTCCCTGCAGATGTTTTACTTCCATAGTTAGCAGTTAGGATGTAAGATCATCCGCCTGCAGTTCTCAGTCTCGAGAGGAACAACTGGATGTTATCAACCCATCACAAGACTGGCAGATACAGAGACCTGCAGCTTAAATGGTGGAGGGTGTGTGTGTGTGTGTGTGTGTGTGTGTGTGTGTGCACATGAACCAGTGCATGTGTGTGTGACTTGCCCTTAGGAATTCCTATGGTCACTCAGAATGTCACCAAATTGATATCAGAAAGCAACTTGGTAAATTTTAGGAGTGAAGATGTACCAATGGTATGGATTGCAGTCAAAACACCGTTTTAAATATGTAAGTATATATATTACCCCTAAAGTAGAAGAAGGGGAAACAGAGGAGGAAAGGAGGACAGAAAAGGGGAAGTACCGGGACTGAATTGGAGCAACTGATATCCTGTGCTTATATGATTATTTCAAAATGGACCCCAATATTATGTTCAGCTATAATGTACTAATAAAAACATTAAATGTAACTATAAATCTTTTTAACTAAAAGAATTAATGAAAGCACTGTGTGAACATCATATGGAAAGAAAAGTATCCAGTGCTATAAAGTAACTCAACTGGGGCTAAGGTTTAGTCTCGATAGAGAAGAAAAGGAGAGAATTTCCAGAGAAGACTCTTCTGAGCTGAGGCATGGAGAGTGAGTGGGTGGTCAGGGTGGGAGGAGTTGGAGAGGTTCCCTTCTCTGAAGCCTTGCGACAGTTTCCACCTGCAGTTTCCCTTCACCCCCGAGGCAGGCAAGGCAATGACGGTGGAGTGTTAGGTGTCAAATATTCTTAGTTCCAATGCTGTTATTTATTTTCCTTCTCCAACAATTCTACACTACGTGAAAAACCGTCTTCATCGCAGCATCCTGTACACCCAGCTGGTCCCACATTGTCTAAAATGACATAGACACTGCATACAAGAATGATAACACTCATTTTTTAATTTATGTTTTTATTGTAAGAACATATATTAAGGTGATTTTTAAGCTTGACACACATTACAATAGCATGAAATTGTGGAGAAATATGTGGGGGAAGTAGGAAGGAAATATGAGCTCAAGGAGAAAAAGGAAAAATGTCAGAATCCCCACTCTTAGAGAAAAGCTTGTTCCAGTATTGTTAACTTTTCTCATTTACAAGTTTTAATTAAATTTTGTTTGGGGACAATCATAGATGAGCATGCATATGCAAGAAATGACACAGAGAGATCCATGCACCCTTTCCTCAGTTCCCCCATTATAGCATCATCACACCCATGATATTAACACTCGCAGCCTCAAAATACAGAACAGTTCCATCACCTAAGATCTCTAGTATCACCTTTAATTGGCATGTCCAATCTGCCTTTCCAGGTGCCTGAAACTTACAAACTACTATCTATTTATCCTTTGTATATTGTTATCACTTCAAAGATGCTATCTAGAATATAAAAGTACCCACTTAGAAAAAAAATGGTGAGTAGACACCTCTACTCACCATTGACAACACCAAGAATGAGTAGCATTATTCTTGTACACTGCCTCTATGTCACTGGGGGCCTTTCTAGCCTGGCACTTTGGTAGGTGTCATGGACACCAAGCTGGCATAGAAGCAGGATCCTACATATGCGAGCAGTGTCACAGCCAGGCAAGGGAATGCGTTGTTATTCTATGGCACAGTAAATGAATGCAGCTAAAAATAATGCATAGTATATCTCAAAATTCTTAGAAGAGAGGATTTTGAATGTACTCCCCATAAAGAAATGATTGTTTAAAGTGATGAATATGCCAACTATGCTGAGTTGCCCCTTGCCTCATGTACACATGAATCAAAACACATTACACTGTAGATACACATAAAGGTGAAATTCAGAGTGGTGTATTCGTATGGGCACATAGCATAGTTTGGTCAGTTTCATATTAAGTTAATTTTTAAAACACCTATAAATAAATAAAATGAAGACCAGTAGAGTCTTCTTCCAGGGCAACAGGAAGAAAAGAGCGAATAAGGGGAAATGTTGGGGACCAAAGTGGAGTAAATTATATTCCATGCTTGTATGATTATGCTAAAATGATCCCCAATATTATACATAACTATAATGCACTAAAATGCACTGAAAACTATAATGCACAAATATGCAGCTCATAAATATGTAGAAATATTGTGTCAATCAAAAAATTAAATGAATTAATCTTGTAAACAACAGTGACCAGACTGTAAAAACATTAGTGTGCTAATGTTTACATTATGAAGAAGAGAGTCAAAGTCATGATACTCAAAGCAATGATAAATGCAAAAGAGAAAAAACTGACCTCAGATTTACCTCAACAACAAATTGCATTAATTTCCTGAGTAGGCGACTCTACTTTTCTTCCCTGGGCATGGTAAAAATCATGACTATTTTTACAGTAAACTGAAAAAAATATTACCCAATAAAATATGCCATGGAAGAATTACTTATTCTTAAAAACTCTTCATGGTCTGTGACATAAATGGTAATTTCCAATTGTTTCTGCTCCAATATTTGGAATAATTGTGGAGAATCAGGACAACAACAAAGATAAGCCTGGTGCATACCAGAGCACAAATTAATAAAGAAGTTTGGAAATATAGACAGGTGGGGATCGAGTTATGAAAACTCCAGGAAGCAAAGCGAAGGAGAAAGGTGCACATTCAGAATCTCATCAAAGAAGCACCACTTCTGGCTCTAAGCTTTGCTGCCTGCAGTCACGAGCTTATGCTTCTGAAGCCTGGGGGCCATGCATCTTTTATGCTTTCTATCCAAAGAGCTTTAACAGGGCTCTCTTTACGTCTTTATTCCTCAGACTGTAGATGAAGGGGTTCAGCATGGGGGTGACCACAGTGTACATCACTGAGGCTGCTGCACTGGAGTGGGAGCTGTGTGCTGCAGCAGAACTGAGGTACACACCCAGGCCTGTGCCATAAAATAAGGAGACCACAGAAAGGTGTGATGCACAGGTGGAGAAGGCTTTGTACTTCCCCTGAGTGGATGAGATTGCACGGATGGAGGACACTATCTTGGAGTAGGAGTAAAGGATGCCAGTGAGGGGACAAGTAGCCAACAGCACAAGTGCAAAATACATCACCATGTCATTAAGGAAGGTGTCAGAACAGGCAAGTTGGACCACCTGGTTGAATTCACAGAAAAAGTGGGGGATTTCTATGTGTGTGCAGAAAGATAGTCGTAACAACATTAAGCTTTGTAACAGGGCATGCAGGACACTCAGGATCCAGCACACCAGAACCACCAATACACACAGTGGGGTATTCATGATGATAGTGTAGTGCAGGGGGTGGCAGATGGCCACATACCGGTCATAGGCCATCACAGCCATGAGGAAGTTGTCCAATTCTCCAAAAACAAAAAAGAAGCACATCTGTGTGATGCAGCCTGCATAGGTGATGACCTTGCTCTGTGTCTGGATGTTCACCAGCATCTTTGGGATGGTGGTGGAGGTGAAGCAGATGTCCACAAAGGACAGGTTGGAGAGGAAGAAGTACATGGGTGTGTGCAGGTGGGGGTCTGAGATGGTGGCCAGGATGATGAGCAGGTTCCCCAGCACAGTGACCAGGTACATGGACAGGAAAAGCCCAAAGATGAGGGGCTGCAGTTCAGGGTCCTCTGAAAATCCCAACAGAAGGAATTCTGAAAGTCGTGTATTGTTCCCTGGTTCCATGGAGGGATGTGACTACTGGAAAGAGAAAAATAATATGACTTCTTTTCACACATATGGACACTACCAGTATGGTCAAAATGTTATGATTTATATTTTCCAGTAAGTAAGTTGATTTCTGTTGTACCATGGATCTTGTCATCCTAGGGCATCCCCAATGCCAATATCGATTAGAATTCCCGACTCACTCTGAGCCAGGAGCTCATGCATTGCACAGCTTTAATGAGAAATGGCTTCTTACCAAGGAGGAGCACAGGCAGAGTGCTGGCCGTTTTCCAGACGCTGTCCAGGCCTCAACAACAAAAGCTGCTACATCCCAGTGATGGGCAAAGAACACACGCACATCGCGAATCACAAGTCCACTGCATTTATGTGCTAATGATACATCACGTGATTGGCATTGTGCCGACCCACTGAAGTATGCACATCAAATACGTGCGGTCCTGTGAATATTAACTATAACTTAGTAAAGTTGTCTTTAAAGGAAATAATTATATTACATGCCTGATGATGAAGCACAGGTGATAAAAACAAAAGTAGACATAATGGAGACAGCAGATAAGAGGTTGCATTTAAGTGTGTGTTTGTGTGTGTGTGTGTGTGTGTGTGTGTGTGTGTGTGTTGCTAGGGATTATACCCAGAGGGTGTATGTGTGCAGCAGGTGCTCTAGGGCTCTAGCACTAATTTACATCCCCAGCTACTAAGATTGATATTTTTAATAGGTGACCAGAAGCTCAGTACAGAATGTGACAATGGAACAGAGTCCTCAGGAGACAGGGCAGGAGCCAGCAGGTAATTTGACCTGGCAGAAGGAATTTCCAGCACAAAGTCTCTGAGGCAAAAGCATGTTTTGTATGTCCAAGAGGATCAAGAAGCCAGTGTGAAGAGGTCAATGAGAAAGGAGGAGAGTGATCAGAGATGGTGTCAGAGGGTGCTGAGGAAGGAGGTGGCTCCCTGCTGGAGCTGAACCTGCATGACCCAGGGAGACCTTCCTCCACACTGCACCCTAGTGCATTTTATTAATTTCCTTCCAAAGGCATCCCTTAAGTTGAAATGGACTCACTGCTTGCTACCCTTTCTTGTTGAGTCAATCTATGTTCTATGACCACCACCTTGGAATAAGAATCCCAGTGCCCAACCCTGAGGCTGGCACACATGCACACACACCACACTATCACCACTGCGGCCTCTGACCTTTACACCGCACTGTTAGGCTCTTAGTGTATACCATGCAAGCTGGCCAGATCAAATTGTCTTTCCCCTAATGTAGAAATGGCAGCCAGAATGTCCATTTTGTAAGCTTCTCATGGACAAATAAACATGGGGTGAATACTGTTATATTTTGTTAGATTACACTCTGCATTTAAAGAAACACACACACAGGGAAAGATGTCAATAAAAAGAAAAATAGTGGAATGAAACGGACACAGGGGTGGGAGGGTGAGGTAATAAGCCCAAAGGGTCCCTGAAAGACCGCCAGGAAGAAGCCGCTCCCTTGGTTCTGGCAACATTCCAACCCAGGGCCTCTGTCCTGGGTGCCCTGCAAAAATAAGAAAGGAGCAGAAATCAACACATCCAAAGTCAAAAATTGTGATGTCTTTATGGTTTCAAAGTGAAACAGAAATGATCCAAAGATAAAATGATTAAGGGGATTAAATTAACAATTCACAAAAAGTTCTATAAAAGCAAAATCTTGCCATGTTTTTAATATGAAACAGAATCTTGTTTTTCCTGTGCCTCTTCCAGATCTCCCTGACCAGCTGGTTGGGATCTGGGGGTTGAGGTGTCCTCCTCAGTTCTCTCATGTGGCATCTTGTCTGTGTTATTCTTGGGCTTGGGATTTTAATTGTTATTTTAACCAAGCCCACAGGTGCACTCTGGCCCTGGTTCTGCTCTTCATCCAACAAGCAGAGCTCTCCCCAGCCGTTTTCTACAAAACCATGATCCAGGTGAGCAGAGACTCCACCTGCTCTGTTCAGCTTTGTGTTTTCACAAAGGTGCAGAAGTCTATCTGCAGTTACTAGAGAACAATGTAAGAAAGTGGGAAGTTATGCAATTCAAAAATGCATGGAGAATGCAGCCAGGCTCCACAGAGCTGCTTCCAAACAACTGCATTCAATAAATTGAACAGAACCTCAAAGGCTAGCAGAAACCAGGGTGGCAGTGTGGCTCAGTGGTAGAGCCCTGGCCAGCACTGAGACTCCAGTTTCATCCCTTGCAATGCAAAAAACAAAACTAACTGGAACAAGACATAAAGAACAAGTCCACGATATCAACATGAATTAACTAAATTGACAAAAGCTTTGGTATATCAGAATATAACATGTAATGTTCCTATAATATTCTGACAATAAATTCTCAGCTATCACATGTTGAATGAATAAAGAATTAAGTCTGAGTGTACATGTACATTTCATATATGACAAAGTTACATTTCAATTTAGTGGAAGATTAGATTGTGGTATAAATGCTTACATAAATGTCTGTCTGGAAGAAAGCAAAGTCGGCCCCATTAACAATGACCAGAGAGGTTAAAGATCTGAGTGTAAAAACACACAACTGATTCTAAATGAACATCTTGATATTATATTAAAAATCTACAATGAGCAAGAACCTAGTTAGGCAGGAAACTCAGTGTAATAAGACAGATATGTACCACTAAAAAAATAAATAAATAATTTTTGTGGTCAAAAATATCACCTGAGAAGCCAATGAAGAAATAATAATTTGCAAGCCGGGAGCGGTGGTGCAAGCCTGTAATCCCAGCACTTAGGGAGGCTGAGACAGGAGAATCACAAGTTCAAAGCCAGCCTCAGCAATGGCAAGGCGCTAAGCAACTCAGTGAGACCCTGTCTCTACATAAGACACAAAAAAGCACTGGGGATGTGGCTCAGTGGTCGCATACCCCTGAGTTCAATCCTCAGTACCAAAAAAAAAAAAAAAGAAATAATAATTTGTAAAAATTACTCAAAATACTGATACTGATAGAAAATGGGTGGATAACTCTAAAGGAAAATCAAAATAGATGAAATATACAAATATTTGCTTAAGGTCAGTAACAGTTTAAAAAACAACAAGAAATATTCTTACACAGCACCCAGCCTTAGGAAAAGCCCCTGAAGAGTTGTTCCTTTGGTTGTGGCTAGAATTTTTAAACTAATAGAAAAAGAGATAAATCAGGATAATGAGCATTTCCTTCTCCTTAAATATTTATCAATTTTCAGTGTTGGCAACCTTCTAATTTCTCTCTTCTAATTCTTTATAAGGATATGTAATTAAATGCTGGTCTACTGTTTTGAAGTAATTTTAGATTTTTTATATGAATATATAATTATAGCTTTAAAAATACAGAATAAGATGAGCTGTAGTCATTGTCCTGTGAACATCAGGGTTTATGGCTCTTGTGTGCGTGTGTGTGGTACCCACCAGCCACCTCCTCCTGTCTCTCCCCACGCTTCCTCCCCTCTACTGATCACTCACTCTACTTTTCACTATTTAATTTTTTAGCTTTCTCATTTTTATTTCTATATATTCATTGTGCATATTAATGAGACTTACGTGACATTTCCAACACTGATTGAAGCAAAACTGAATGAAAATCTAAAACATTTAAAAGAAAGTTGTAAAATGCTAATTATTTAATTATATCTACACGAGTTCCCAAACCAAGACTAAAGCGTCAAACATTCAGAAATATTAGAATATGAAGGAAATCCTCTAAAATGCATGGCAGTAACAATGTTTAAAGTCTTAATGGGTTTTATATAAAGATAAGTATATTCTAATGCACTTAATGTAGATAAGACAAGCTTTAATCAAATGGGAAAGAAACACAAATGTCTCCCCAGGAAGGGCTGAGCTAACACCTCTCTGGGAAAATGTAGCTAATCACAAAAATTAAGGGACACAATAAGCAACAACAGAAATGTGAAAACAACTTGGAAATATACATAAAACCTGACCCACCAGCACCAGAGATGCACAAGAACCTTAAAGCAAGAACCCACAAGTAAAGAATATCAATTCCTGGATTCTTTCAGAAAAAGGTTAAAGCAGGAACTTAGTCCAACTGATAGATTTGACTACACAAAGTTCATAAATTTTCACACATTCCCACAAATATCTCTATATATACATGAAACAAATAAACTAAAATGCAAACGGGTAATAGGAGAATACACTGGAACATGGGGAACATGCCCTGCAGTGTCTATGCAAGTGTCTCAAGGGAGACACTTTGCAATACAGAGGTAACCAACTACCAACCCCTCACACATGTTCAGCTTCACAGATATCCAAATCATTGCAAAGTAAGGCCCTTAGGCACACCTGTACTCAGCTGTGACATATGCTTTTCCACGTTAATATCAAAGGCAGAAATGATGCTATCAGAAGTGCGTTCGTGAACTTCTGTTGCAAGATAATATTTGCAAGATCCTTAACATGGATCCTTGCCAACACTACACAAACATCATCAAGTATTTCTCTTCTTGAGCATATACACATTTTAAAACTGCCCTAACCTTCCTTCTTGTCCCTCTACAGTTCATCCCTATTCCTCTGCTCCCTCAACTGCACACATCCTTGGGCCTCTGTTCTCTCTGGGAGCACTGGGGCCCCCCTCCCATCTTCCCTTCAGCCCCTGTTAGCACCATTCCACTGTCAGCAGTGAACCCTGTGGTAACCAGTGCAAGGTTCACTTCCCAGCTAAGTGTGATGAGTCACTGCAGCCTTGTGAAGAAATCACCAATCAGGACAGCAAGCAGCCACAGCAGCCCTGCTCTGGGCTAGGTCAGCCTGGCTCTCCACTGACCTCAGCTAAAGAGTCTTGGGTTCCATTCTCTCTGATGCTCTCCTGCAGTGTCCACTGAGCTCTCAGACTCACCTGGAGACCAGCTGTGGGAGGAAGGTCTCCCTGTGGACGTGCAAGGTCCTGCCTGGGTGGGCTTGATGGTGACTGAAGCTCTGTCCCCAGAAAACACAGCAGGAAGGAGTCAAGTACTGGGCTGCTGGACACACTGAAGGCCTTGAAGACACCATCACATTCTGTCCAGCACAAGGCTGTGCACTGAGGGACCACATCAGAACACAGTCACAGCTCCCTGTATCTGCTTGTTAGGCTCATTTCCCTCTTGCTCCCCTGAGGGACACTGGTCTGGAAAGACAGGAAATTCTTCCTGCTGATTCTCTATTCTCAAGAGACCAGTTTAACCATGTAAACCTAGATATTACTGTTCCTCCATGGATTCACCTGCCTTCCAGAGGTCCAGCCTCCTAGTACTTCACCCCCACTTTGGCTAAAGGTGTTTTCTAAGTCTGACACTAATAGGCTTATCTTGATTAGAGCTCAGGTGTCTTCAAAGCATGGACCTGTGCTGGGCAAAGAGCACCAGACACACTAGAAAATGGTCATGCCCTCTTTAAAAAAGGTAAGATTTGTGTTTCCTCACTATAAAGCCCTGGGAACTTCTTGCCTTCATAATCCTTTCCTAAAGTATCAGGAAATCATAATTTTAACACTAGCTAAGAGCTCCTTTTTAGTCTTTCACTTAAAAATATTTATTAGGAAGAGATATGATTGATTCTCTTTATGCACCATAACCTGAGCTTAATACCTGATAGGAACTGGCAACTTCATTTTATTGAAGTCTATTCGATGGAGTCTATTTTATGTAGTGACATTATTATGACCTCCATCTCCACTGCAGAAAATGGGCTGACATATGTTATACATTGAGGAGGGATGGGACCTTCATCTGAATTCTGGCATGATGTTTCCACTTCTCAAATATAGGCCTTTGGTTTTCATCCACATACACTATTCCCCTGGGGATAATTAACAATGTCTGAACAGTGGTACTAACCATTTACAACATCCAACCTTACCAACAACTTTTGAATTTGATGGCTTAAATGTATTACTTTAATAAATTTAAGACTCCAATAACTTGTCACAAGCAACACCACTATACTAAAGTCCAAATTATGAAGAGGAGCAGTTAAAGTATTGACATACACAGGATTGATCATGCAAAGGAGAAGCACTGTCACATTTTCTCTACTACAAAGTACAAAATCTGCCTCAGGTGCCCAGAGCTGTTTCTCCACAGACATAGAAAAACACATGAATAGTTTTTTAGTAAAATAAAAGAAACATTAATCAATACAAAATATTTCAAGAGGAAAGAAATGATTGGTAAGAAATCCTTCCTGTCTCATGACATCAATGGGAATTTCCAAAGATTTCTTGTCCAACATTTGAAAGAATTTACAAAATTAAACGATGTGAAAAAAAACTGTTGAATATCAGAGAAACCAAGAAGCTGAATAAGGTGAGTTGTTAGATGGCAAAGAGAAATCAAAGCACAGCAACGCATCTGCCAGGAATAAGTAGAAGGAAGAAGCTTTACATTCCTGATCTCATCAGAAACCCCAACTCTGGCCCTGAGGCTTGCCACCTGCAGCCCCTGGCATGGGCCTCTGAACCTTTCTACAGCTTCCCTCCAAAGAGCCTTTTCAGGGCTCTCTTTACATCATTATTCCTCAGACTGTAGATGAAGGGGTTCAGCATGGGGGTGACCACAGTGTACATCACTGAGGCTCCTGCACTGGAGTGTGAGCTGTGGGCTGCAGCAGAACTGAGGTACACACCCAGGCCTGTGCCATAAAATAAGGAGACAATGGACAGGTGAGAGGCGCAAGTGGAGAAGGCTTTGTACTTGCCCTGAGCAGATGAGATTGCACGGACGGAGGAAGCTATCTTGGAGTAAGAGTAGAGGATGCCGGTAAGAGCAATAGAAGCCAACAGCAGGGCAGCAAAATACATCACCACGTTATTAAGGAAGGTGTCAGAACAGGCAAGTTGGACCACCTGGTTGAGTTCACAGAAAAAGTGGGGTATTTCTATGTGTGTGCAGAAAGATAGTCGGAACACCATTAAGGTATGTAACAGGGCATGCAGGACGCTCAGGATCCAGCACACCAGAACCAGAAACACACAGAGCCAGGAGTTCATGATGGCCGTGTAGTGCAGGGGGTGGCAGATGGCCACAAACCGGTCATAGGCCATCACAGCCAGGAGGAAGTTGTCCAACGCTCCAAAAACCAAGAAAAAGCACATCTGAGTGATGCAGCCTGTGTAAGTAATGACCTTGCTCTGGGTCTGGATGTTCACCAGCATCTTTGGGACAGTGGTGGAGGTGAAGCAGATGTCCACAAAGGACAGGTTGGAGAGGAAGAAGTACATGGGCGTGTGCAGGTGGGAGTCTGAGATGGTGGCCAGGATGATGAGCAGGTTCCCCAGCACAGTGACCAGGTACATGGACAGGAAAAGCCCGAAGGTGAGAGGCTGCAGTTCTGGGTCCTCTGAAAATCCCAGCAGAAGGAATTCTGAAACTCTTGTATTGTTTCCTGGTTCCATTGGGGGATGTGACTACCAGAAAGAGAAAAATAACATGAGTTCTCTTGACACAAATGAACACTACTGATAGGGTTGAAATGTTACAACTTATATTTCCTGTCAGGACTGGATTTCTACACTTTGCTTTTCATCTGTCCTCTTAGGACATTCCTCGAACCACTACTAATGAGGAACTCCTGTCTCACTCTGGTCCTTTTCTCCAAGAGGTTATTTATTCTGCCGTGTTAATGATAAATTATTTCTTACCATTGAATAAATTTATATTGAGTGCTGACTGTGTTCCCTGCACTGTGTGTAGAGAGTACTGAACAACAAAAGCTCCTACATCCCAATAATGGGCAAAGAATTATATGCGGAGAAGTAAATAATTATCTGTTGCCTTTTGTGCACATACTGGCACATGTATAAACTCTTCAGATTGTACACATTAAAACCATGTGGTTCTTTGGATATTAATTATGCCTCAAGAAAGCTGTTTAAAAGAATCATATAGCACATCCATTGGTGAAGGAACCATGAAAGGAAATGAACCATGAAGGAGAGAGCAGTGCTGGGGGTGAAGCCCTAGGGTGTCCTGCGGCTCTACCACTGACCTGCATCCCCGAGCCCTAGTGCTGCTATTTTTAAGGGTGTCTAGGCAATACCAGCAGGGAATGTAACACTGGAATAAATACTTCAAGAAGAAGGTGCAGGAGGGAGGAGGTCATCTGCTGAGGTTTAATCAGGCAGAGAGAATGGTCAGTACAAAGGCCTGAGACAGGAACTTGTTTCAAGTGTCCAAAGAGCCACTGTGAAGAAGCCAATAAAAAAGAGGTATGTATGTGTAAGGTTTTTCATACTCAAATGTCTTTATATATATATACAGCTGCAGAATTGGCTATCTGATGATAAAAATTAATGTTGCTCATTTATATAACATCTTACATGGTTTTTTTTTTTTTTTTTGGTACTGGAGATTGAACTCAGGGGCACTCGACCACTGAGCCACATCCCCAGCCCTAGTTTGTGTTTTATGTAGAGACAGGGTCTCACTGAGTTGCTTAGCGCCTCACCATTACTGAGGCTGGCTTTGAACTCGTGATTCTCCTGTCTCAGCCTCCCTAAGTGCTGGGATTACAGGCTTGAGCCACTGCGCCCGGCTACATCTTACATTTTTTATAACACATTTTAAATTTTCACTGAATTTTGTATGTAACTCTCAAAATCAGAGGTACAATGACAAGGTATGAAGTCAGAGGATGCTGAGGAATGAGGTGGTCTCTCTGCTGGTGCTGAAACTGCCAGACACTGAGAGACTTTCATCCACATTGTGGAAAATGCATATTTAATTGAAAGACAGCCTGTGAAATGAAATGGACATGCAGCTCATGCCACTCATGGTTGAGTCCTCCCTCTACATCATAGGAATCGCCTTGGAACATGAGTCGCAGTGCCCTGCCCTGAGGACAGCATACACATACACCACATCACTGCTATGGCCTCTGACCTTCTCACTACACTGTTAGGCTCCTAGTGTATACAGTGCAAGCTGGCCAGATAAGATTAACTTTTACCTAATGCAGAAATGGCAGCTGGAATGTCCTTCCTGTAAACCTCCTGGTGACAAGTAAACATGGGGAAAATACTGTGAAATTTTGCTAGATTACATTATGCATTTTAAGAAGCTGGGGAAGAGAGAAATACTGACCAATAAATATGCAGAAAATAGAAAAATGAAGTGGGCATTGGTGGCTGTGAGTATATGGCAATGATCTCAGAAGGCCCCTGAGAGACTGAAAGGAAGAAAATGCTCCTTGATCCTGGCAGCATTCCAGCCCAGGGTCTGCCCCCTGGAGGTCCTGCAAAAACAAGAAAAGACAAAGAAATGTATCCAAATTCAAAAGTAGTGTTATCTTTATGGTTTTGAATATCTTATAGAAAAATGACACCGCGAGGGAAACAAGCTAAAAATTCATAGAAGGATATATACAAAGTACCACGGAGTCTGCCATTCCTTATAGTCACACATGTGTCGTGAGGAGTCCACCCTTGTGTGTCCTAATATGGATGCTGAGGGCAATGTGTCATGACACATGTGTGCTGCTGTCCTCAATCTGTGCTCTCATCCTTCAAGATGCAAATGAAGAGAGATGCACCCATTGCCCACCTTTCCATTTTCCGAAAGGTTTGCACAGTTATGTTAGGTTTCCAAAACAAATTTAAGAAAACCAGAGGCTGAATAAATAAATAAATGCATGGAGGATGAAACCAGATTCAAACGGGTTGTTTCTGAAGAACTGTGTTAAACAAAATTGAATGGAGGCTCAAATACAAACTAGAACAAGGGATGAGAGTGAAGTGTCATGGTCAAAAAATACCTGCTCAGGAGGCCATGGGTTGAATCCTCTGCACTGCAGAAAAATAAACAATAACAATGGATGCAAGATATAGAACAGCAAAACATTAAGGATTAAAAATGAGTTAATAATTACACTGACAAAGTCTTTGACATCTCAGAATATAACCTACAATGTTCCTATGATGTCCTGGCAGGTATTGAATGCTCAGTTAGTGCTTGTGTAATGAACCAGGGTTGAGTCTGAGTATATGTGGACATTTCATCTATGACAAAGTTGCATTTCAAGTTAGTAAGAAATATTAGATTGTGCAAGAAAAGTTTAGATAAATGGCTGTATGAAAGGAAATGAAGTTGGACCTTTCTCTCATAATATGTTAACAATAATCAGAGAAGTTAAAGACCTCAGTACAAAAATACAAAATTCACTTTTGCTGAACATTTTGAAATTATATATAAAATCTCCAGTGAGCAAAAGCATTAAGGTAAGAAACTCAGGAGTAAGACAGACATCTGACACTAAATAAAATATAAATTTTTATCATCAAAAATCACTCAAAATGTTGACATTGGTAGAAAAATGGGCCAATAACAATAATAAGGAAATCAAAATGATGATGAAATATACAAACATTTGCTTGCTAAACATCAGTCAAAGTTAAAGAAAACAAGAATTTTTTTTACATCCTCCAGCCAGCCACAGAAGATCAATTGCACACACTAGGGCTGGGATTTTTAAACAGAAGAAAAGGAGAACTCTAATTTGGTGGCAGAAATATGCCTTCCTGCCAGGTATTGTGGACAATGTGAAGACAGCCATAAATATTAAAAGTACAAGTATCTTTAACTCAAGATTTCTCAATCTCTGCAATATTGACATTCTGGGACCAGTGATTCTCTGAGGTGGGGGCATTCCTGTGCATTGTGGGAATGATGCGTGGTGTCCCTGACCTCTCATGGCCCCTATCCTGTGTGACAATCAAAAATGTCTCCACTCCTTGCTCAGTATCTTCCCAGGAGACAAGTCACACTCCTGGTTGAGAAGCACTGTTTGAACTTAACAATAGCAACGTATTTTTGCAACATTGGTATAATAGCAAATTAATGAGAAAGAATATGAAAGTCATCAAAAATATGAGTAGCACAACCTAATTGTGAAATACTGCACACTCTTTGGCATGTCTGACTTGCATTATGTTAGATGATTTGCAGGAAGCTGATAGGAATCATTGAGTGAGGAGGTAAGGAGAGATAATTCAGAATGAATACAGCACTAAATACCCAGAGCATTGATGATGTGCATAGGATCTCATTCAGACATTTGTATAAAAGGCGTACATGCACACAGGCATGCAAAATATAGAAAAAAAATGCTATATAAACTGAGAACTAACAACAAAAAATAACAGCCTTGATTAGATTAGTTTTAGAGTAGCAGGGTTTTTTTCTTTAAAGCAATGAGTTTGTGGTTTTTCGTTTTTAATTTCATTTATCTCACATTGATTAGTTTTGTATGTTTGGTTTCTGTTTTGGCCTTTTGTCTTCTTTTGCAGTGCTGGGGACGAAACCCAGGGCTTTGCATGCTAGGCAGTCACTCTACCACTCAAGTACATTCTCAGCACAGTTCTTTTTTTATTGACACATAATAGATGTACGTGTGACTGGATTGGTGTGATAATTTAATACATGTACACAAATGCAATTCTCAAGCTACGGTAATGATCATTTTCCTCTCCTTAAACAATTTTTGTGTGCATTAAGAACTTTCAAAATCTTCTCTTCTAATTCTTTATTAAAAATACAATCAAAACTGACTTAGCATTTTGTAAATGATTTTATGTTGTTATGATAAAAATTATGGATATAATGATATGTGATAAATCGTTTTGAACGCAATCATCCTCCTCTTTCATATATCACCAGGACTTACTTCTCCTATGTAACCAAGTGCTGGTACCCACTGTCCAGCCTCCCACTGTCTCCTTCCCTTCCCTTCCTGATTCCTGTGACCATCATTCTACTCTTGATGATTTTTTAAATGTTCTCCAATTTATTAGCATGAACTCTGTGTCTGTTAATGGAGTTCAGTGTCATAGTTCGATACATATATGCCGCCTGCACTGATTGAAATAAAATTGAAGGAAAATATAAAACATCTAAGAGAAAAGATATAACAGAGGAATTACTTAATGATATTAACCTGGGTTATAAATTGAAGATTAAATTGCCATAGACTTGGAAATAACAGGATTCTGAAATCCACAAAAGTAACAGTATCTGAAGGTTTAATTTGTCTCATATAAAGACATATGTACTCAATACACTTAATAAGGACAGAATGAGCTTTAATCAAATGAAAAAGAAGCATGAATGCCTTCCCAATAAGGGCTAAAGGTTTTGCCTAAGAAAGGTTTCTAATCAGAAAAAGCCAAAACACAATAAGCAATAACAGAGATGTGAAAACAATTTGGAAATATTAGTACTAAAGGTGCACAAGAACATTCATGATCTTTTTTATTTAAAGCAAGAATCCACAAATAAAGAATATTCAATTAACACCTCAATTCCTCAAGAAAAAAAAGCAATGCACAAACATAATATGATTGATAGATCTGACCACACAAAATTCACAAATTCTTACATGTTCCCCACAAGTATCTGTATACATGCATGAAAAAACTAAATGGTAAACAGGCAGCTTGAGAAAGAAAAAAAAAGATTCCCAATATTTTATTTGCAAGAATATATTGCAAAAGGCAGTGGAGGTGGATAATTCCTCCACCTGCACATACAAGGGAAAGATTTGCTTGGACACTTGGCCATACAGCAGTAACTGGCTGCCAAACCACAGATAAATTCAGCCTCACAGGTGTTCCAGTCACTACAAAGTAAGGATCATAAGCATATCTCTATTCACCCAGGAAATCATGTTCTTCAATATGAATGTTCCAAGACAAAAATAATACTTTAAAAAAATATTTGAACTCCTATTCTTCTGAACTACTTCTGCAAGATAATATTTTGCAAGATCAGGATCTTTGTCAACAATATATAAACATAATCAAGTATGTCAACTTTATCTCATCTTAAACACAAACACAAGAGTCCTAACTTCACTTCATGTGCCTCCTCAATTAATCCCCATGCTTTATTCCCCTTAATTGCAAAGATCCTTGGACCTATGATCTTTCTCTGGGAGCACTGGATGTCTCCCTTCTGTCTTCTCTTTAGCCTCTGTTAGAACCATTTCAAGATCAGCAGTGATCCTACATTAACCAATGCGAAGTTGACTTCTCATTTAATACTTAAATTTGTGAAAAAGGACAGCAAGCGGTCACAGCAGCTCTGCTCTGGACTAGGTTGGCCTGGCTCTCCACTGACCTCAGCTAAAGTCTTGGGTTCCATTCTCTCTGATGCTCTCCTGCAGTGTCCACTGAGCTCTCAGACTCACCTGGAGACCAGCTGTGGGAGGAAGGTCTCCCTGTGGAAGTGCAAGGTCCTGCCTGGGTGGGCTTGATGGTGACTGAAGCTCTGTCCCCAGAAAACACAGCATGAAGGAGTCAAGTGCTGGGCTCTTGGGCAGACTGAAGTCCTCAAAGACACCTCCATATCCCATCCAGCACAAAGCTGTGCACTGAGGGACCACATCAGGGCAGAGAGTCACAGCTCCCTATATCTGCTCATTAGACTCATTTCCCTCTTGCTCCCCTGAGAGACCCTGTCCTGGAAAGACAGGAAATTCTTCCTGTTGATTCTCTATTCCCAAGAGACCAGTTTAACCAGGTAAACCTAGATATTACTGTTCCTTCATGGATCCACCTGCCTTCCAGAGGTCCAGCCTCCTTGCACAGCCTGACACTTATGAGCTCATCTTGATTGGATCTCATAAATCTTGAGAGCAGGTATGTGTAGTGGGCACAAAGCTCCAGATACCCCTGAAAATTGTCATGTCCTCTTTAACAAGGGGGAGAACTGTCTCTCTTCTGATCTAAAGGTTTGGGCAATACATTTCTTGCCTTCATGGTCTGTTTCCTAAGCCTAAGAAATTTTACAGTTTTTGCAAAAAGTTAGAAAGTGCTTATCTTATTAATAAGATATATATTTCATTTGTTTTTGTTTTTGTTTTTGGTGATAGTGATTGAACTCAGGAGTACTCGACCACTGAGTCACATCCTCAGCCCTATTTTGTGTTTTATTTAGAGACAAGGTCTTACTGAGTTGCTTAGCACCTCTCCATTGCTGAAGCTGGCTTTAAACTCATGATTCTCCTGTCTCAGCCTCCCCAAGTGCTGAGATTACAGGCATGTGCCACCTTGCCCAGCTCATTTCATTCTTCAGCACCTCTAGTAGACATGTGATTTTATTTTTCATATCCTACTGTGTAAGATGGTAGTGCTTTTATGAACTCCATCCCCCATTGCAGAAATGGAGTATCCAAATATTGTCAATCAAATAAGGGATGTAGCCTGAACTTGAATTCTGGAATAATGATTCCAGTTCTCAAACTATCGTTCCCAACTAGAGATATTTTTCCTCTGGGGATATTTGGCAATGTCTGAAAGGTGGTGAAACACAAATAATCATTCTGACTTCAAATGTCAACAGTAAAGAAAATATATTTTAGACCAATTTTACCATGCATAAGAATTACCAAGTATTCAAGTTCAAATGTAAATCTGAGGCCATAGTTCTGCTATATGTCCAGAGGTTCGGCATCCAAACGATATCTCTGGGAGCATTAGGGTTAGTGGATCAGGTCCACAGGCCACTCTGAGTAGCAAGCCTGAGACTCTGTGTAGGCATCAGGCTGCAGCTCAGTGGTAGAGTCCTAATCTAGCATGTGCAAGTCCCTGGGTTCCAACCCCAGCACCCAAAATGGAAAAGAATTTCAAGTATGTGTGGTCCTAGGTCTTCTCCACCACGAATCAATTTTGCATGCCATTTTGAAAGGAAATTGCATTCCTTGCTCTCAAAGATGTTGTAGATTTTGTTTTCAAGTATTTTTTAAAGGGCTTTGAGTGATATTTACTTTTGGAAAAGATATTGCAGCAGGAAGAATATGGGGTCTCCAGAAGAGGTCATACATGTGAACCTGGTCTGCTTCTGTGAACTCACCTTAGTTCTTAGGTTCCACATACAAGAGAAATCATGGAGTATATCTCTTTCTAGATCTGACTTATTTCATTCAGCATGATGTCTTTCAGTGTTAGTCTGTTCTTCTAGTTTCTTGAAATGTGACATTAGGTTATTTGAGGTCTTTCCTTTTTTAATGTGGGTGTTTATTGCTTGATGATACAAAATTTAGACATTTTCACACATTTCCTTGCACAAACATTTCTACACATAGATGCATAGAGAAACAAAGTGGTGGCATCAAAGTGGGTGAAAAGTGCTAATTTTTCTATGAAAGGTGCAACAATATTGTATAGGAATCAAAACACTCTAACCCCAATGCAAAAAAGCAGAAGATTGCAAAGAATTTCCAAAAGAAAAAGTCAATGGCTAAGAAGCCCACACATGTCTTCCACCTCACAGGTCATGGAATAATTGCAAAGTAGAGCTCTTTCACACATCCCTTTTCACCTAATAATCAATTCATTTTTTTCATGTGAATACCCAGTGTGAGAGAAGACACTGTGAGATCTATGTCTCATGAACTGGTGTCACAAGGTGGTATTTCCAAGTATTCTCGTGGTCTAGAACTTTCTTGTCAATATGGAAACATGGTCAAATATACTCTGTCTTTAAAATTTAAAAGATATAATCTCATATCTATGCATATTCCTCTGCACATAATACTCTATTTCTCTACTCACCTTAATTTCAGAATTTCTTGAACTTAGTTCTAATTCTACTGGAAGCTCAACATGTCTCCCAAGCCCTCATATAATTGAGCATCTATTACCATTATACCATCGTCAACAATGGTTCCTGCCTTGTTGAGTCCAAAGTTCACTTCTTTTTCAGCAACACTAGTAAATGTGTTGATGATTTAAGCAAGAAAGCAAATGACCACAACAGTCCCCACTCCCCCATCTGGTTAAGCTGGTTCCGCTCCCAGATGACTGGAGGTGAATATTCTCAGCCTCACTTGCCACAGGTCCTCTCCTCAAGTGTTTGCTGGGCTCTCAGACTCACCTGGACAGGATGGCTCAGAGTATTTTAAGTGAAAGTGAAAATTCCTCCCAGGTGTGGGTGGGAAAGGCATACTCAGACATTGCTGGTGGGAATACAAATTGGTGCAACCACTCTGGAAAGCAGCATGGAGATTCCTCAGAACACTTCGAATGGAACCACGATTTGATCCAGTTATCCCACTCCTTGGTGTATAGCCAAAAGACAAAATTAGAATACTACAGTGACACAGCCACCTCAATGTTCATAGCAGCTCAATTCACAATAGTCAAGCTGTGGAACCAACCCAGGTGCTCTTCACATCACCATGGTTCCTACCATGGCTGATACCTATAGCCTCTGATTCTCTTTGTTCTTTGCATCTCTTGGCATCTTAAGAAAGTCAGAGTCACCAGCAATCCTTGATATGTGAATATTACACTTTTCTTTTCTTTCTTTTCTTTTCTTTCAAATCCACTGCATTGCTGCAGATGCTCCCTGGGATATTACCATTTTATCTACCTAGTTTTAGGATGCACTGCTTTCCCCATTCTCTCTTTGATGGATAAAGGGATGTGCTGGTTTCCCTGTTCCCCTTCCTGAGAGATAGGAAACACCCTGCCTTTGTTCCCAAGAAACATACTTGCGAGGGGAGGGCAAGATGGTGGCGTAGACAGACGCAGCGGCCAGTCTTGCCAAACAAAAGATCAAAATTTGTGGTACAAACTTCTTCCACCCAGCTTTTGTGCAGCACCCTACAGCCACCTCCACAGGAAATTCCACTTTCGCGTGTAAGCAGGGCAAGCAGACATTGCACAGCGTGACTCCAGCAGCGGTGGCCGAAAGTGGCCGAGCACGGTGCAGCCGCGGGCGGTGCGATAGCAGCGGCTTGGATCTGATCGGAGCTCCAACTCAGGGCTCGCCTCGGGCGGGGGCTGCATCTACTTGAGAAACCTGGCTCCAGAGCCCACCCAACCACACAGGATCCACAGCAAGCTCGCGTGGACCCACGGCCCCAGCCGCCAGCCACTGGGGAGTGCAAATTCAGGGTAGGAGACGTGCCACAGACGCCAGCGAAGGCAGCTCCACAAAGGCAGCTTGGATCCGCCCCAGTTCCTTTCCAGAGTGCCTGAGGAACAAAGCAGCGGAGGGCGCAGATCTGCTAAAAGGAGCTTCCACGGGGGCCCAGACAACAGGAGATTAGAGACTGCTGCCCCGAGCCTCTGGAGAGCCTAGTCTAAGGGGGACATTGGAAAGCAACTCTGTATAATCTTTGATGCACGGCTTTGCCAGCGACCCAGAATTTCACCAGGTTGTGAAACCCAAAACACCAGCGGAGTAAGTCCAGCAAGCAATGAACAATGCCACCTACTGGAGGTGAAAGGAAACATACCTGTCTATTCACATTGAGACTCTTTTTTTTTTATATTGTTTGTTTTTTGTTTTGGGGGGCTTATTG